>PNEQ01120008.1:0-14176 GCA_003012365.1 Medauroidea extradentata | reverse complement strand
TTTAAATTTTGAAATTTTTTATTTAACATAAACATTTTTTGTAACGGGTTTTAAATGCTATAGGCCATAGACAGTAACGCGTAGTTTTGATATGATTTTTTTCATTTCATTTCAAGTGCCTCTTGATTCGTTTGACAGTGCCTTCTTGGCAGGGTTGCCACATCGAAGGTCGAGGACTACTAGACACGGTCGTGGTACAGGACATTTTAACTACAGGAACCAGAGACACACGCAGCAATTTTTATCTTTATTGATACAAAGTAAAACAACAGGGTCACTACTGAAAGTCAGGTAGAAAAGAGCCAGTAAAGAAATATTGCCCGCCAGCTCAGTGTCTTTGTGCCCTTAGAGGCTACAATGTAACATACGCGTGTGTCTAGACCGCCCTTACATCTTCGGGCGCTTGTAGGACAGGCAATAACATCTCCAGCGATGCAGCGTCCTTACACAGTTTAGGGAGAAGAAGTGTCGCCATTTTGGATTTATGTATTCCTCATCATACTTATTATTTAAGTTTGTTAGAGCATAAAATATGTACTAACAGAATTTATAAGGCCACAAGAAACCACATCTAAAGCCATCCAAAGTAATTAATAATCTACACTAGACGTTTCTATATGATACAAAAATACAGATATTTCATCAATACTAACGTTTAATAAACCACTAAGTTTTATTCTGGGCTATGGCGTAGCCAGAATTTTAAAAATGAAACTCAAACTCCCTTTATTCATAAAAATTAATCAATTTGATCTGTCAGCTGTCTTCCACCCTTACGATAAGTTCTCGCCTGTTACTGGACGTTGTTATAGCGAGTATCACTTGTTTTTTATGCTCAAAACCAACTTAGTTATATTATGTATATCTACGGAATGACCACGCATTTGAATTTACGCTTATATAATTTTAAAAAATTCAGCACACTTGTTAGAAACATGATCTTCCGGCCTCTCAAAATTACAAAAAGACTACTGTAACTCCTCAAATACCACATGAATTTGTAAAGTGCAAAACGAGACGCACGCGTTGACCTTTATGTCACACTATCCTAAATAAAATTTTAAGAGTCAGTACTTAAGGGCTTGTTCCTGAGTATTTTTCAGACAGGTGACAATAATTCAAATATTTTTTAACCAAAAGCTTTGAAAAAATTTGAGTCAATGTGCAGTCACACAATACCGTGGATGCGTTTTTAAAAATAATGTACCATTCGTCAGCGAAAAAAAATTATGGTTCACCTTTGCTTATTTTCACGACAAAAAACGTGGCACTTCGGGTGATGAAATCTAAAAAACCGATCAGTACATATCTACAAAAAAATTCAGCCACAAATTATAACATATGAGTGTCAAATCTGTGGAGCGAAATTTTGATATGATTATTAGGTAGCAATAAAAATATATTGTCGAAATCACTGCAAAACTCGGTAACAAGGCCTTAAAAACCCGTTGTAAAAATTCAAGGTAAAACTTGCACGCCAGTTTGACGCGCTATGAACAGAGGCGATTGTGCTTCCCGTCGAGCTGGTACTCTGGCTCTCACAACTCCGCTGTTACCAGGCAACAAACGCGGAAATTAGAAACCTGTACAAACTCTTAAGAGTGCTTGGCATATAACTCAGCGTTAAAAGTATCAGTTTAGAATTGTAGGTTTCTTGAAACCAATTTGCAAAAAAAAGAAAAAAATCCCAGACAATAGTTTTACCAACTTTCTCAGCAAAACTTTTTCTCGACTAACGTATATCTGAAGAAGAATCTCTGACACCGAAATCTCGTACATTTAATTGCGGTGCAAGAGATTACACTTAACAAATGCATCATTCCGAGTCAGTGTTAGCTCAAAATGTTCCCAAATATACTTATCAAAGATTGTCGTTTTGTAGTTTGTCTATTTTGACTTTCAAAAAGCGTAGATCTCAATTGTAGAACTCAGCGCTAAAAGTCAATTTGCAAAAATTAAAACCCAGTAACCTTAGACAACAGGTTTTACCAACTTTCTGAGCAAAACATTTTCTCCAGTAACGTATTTCTGACGAACAATCTCTGACGTCAAAATCTCGTACCTACATTTAAGTGCAGCAGAACAGATTACTCTAACAAACGCATCATTCTGGGTCAATGTTTGCTCGTAAATTTGGCAAATATAATTATCTAGGGTTGTTAATTTGTAGGTGTTCCACGTCAACTTTCAAAAAGGTGTAGATTTGAAATTGTGTTATTACCGGGTATTTATCTACCCACACCCTTTAAGTGTTAGACTTTTTAGCGAAAGATAATAACGAAAATGCTGAGCGCCTCAGTACTGCGTCTCTACAGCAGAACGAGGTCAGCAGGTAACCCCTCCTCCTGACGCTCAAGATGACGTCATCGTCCACCTCGTGACGAAGCATTGCCCACGGTCAGCTTGACAGAGGGGTTGCGGCACCTCACACACCTGGCTAATTTCCTCACCTGTAGTCGGTTTAATGAGCACTGAGTTCCTGTCTTTTGGGTACAGTGGTACAGTTTATCCCACAAACGAGTGCTCTGTTTTGACAGCTCATAACTAGAGACAAGAAATTTCGCGAAAAATTTTTTGCAGCACTTTGTTTCAGTGCCTTACGTGTGCACCTGCATCTCTGCTTTGTGGTCAGTGATTGGATGCCGTAACATACAACGCCTGGAGGTTAAACCCGCAAATCACAGACGTGTTGTGTTGCAGCTATCCATGTACTGATTGGCACAGTCTGATGAGTAACAACTCTGTACAAAAACACTCTGTCAATAATCATGAAGTTGAGCTGCAGGCCTGCATGTAAGACACTGAAACAAAGTGGGGCAAAAATCTTTTCACCAAAAATTCCCATCCCTACTCATAACTGTCATTACAAAAAACTGAATCCATTGTACTTTGTGAACACAAAGTAAAACTGAAAGTTAAATGATCATGACAACCCAGTGAATAATGAAAACCAAACTTTTGATTCATAAATTAGCAGATAAAGTATGCCAACACAACTGCCACAAATGTGCACTCGTTCGTGCGATAGAGTGTACCTATACAATAATGTTTGTTGCTTACATTGTTGTGTTTATGTTGATTAGTGGCGCTGTGATAGTCTTATTACTATCCGAAAGAAACCAAGTAAATTTTACTAGGATTTTAAAAGTGACCACTTTATCAAGAATGCACTATAGCTAGGGACCTAAAAAATTCGCGTTTTCTTTTACGCATACCCTAGAATCCCAACAACTATAAGTTCGTGTCACTTTTGCAATTGGCTCTTGACTTACTTACCATCCCCTGGAAGCCTCTGAACCAATAATAAAGGAATACCTTAACGTGCCCCATTCTACTGTATCAGTGAGCTGCTATTGAACAGCTTTTATCTGCTTCAGTAAACAGATATTTTTGGAGGCTAACCTACAGGGTTGTGAACCCGCGTATTTTTCCCGTCTCTAACTATAGCACGTCTAAATGCATCTAAGCATTTCACATGCAGTGTTATCAAGTTAAATGTTTTCCAATCTATATGGCACCTTAGTTGCTGAAAATAAACAATTTGTGTGAGCAAGTCGAGTGAAATATTGTGTTTTAATATGGCTGATTAAAAAAAATTTTAATTATCTGTGACACATTATCAGTGATTATTTTCGTTATAATTTAGCCACTGGTCATAAGTAACATTATTATGGTATTTTTACAGTAAATTATGACTTGTTGAGGCCGTGGTAAACGCCCTTCTTCCGGAAAATTTATATCCTTCCACAAATTGTTAATACAAACATTGTCACATATTTCATCGCTCTCAAAAGTTACTGTTGTACGCCACAATAAAATACTTGTATTGGTGGTTAATGTCTGTTATGAGTGCTTGAAAAACTGCCCAAGTTACCGTGAATAGCACATTAGTAGCGTCAATTACTAATTTTCATTAATTACAACTAGTGAAAGGAAAAATTCGCCAGTTCAGTGACCAGCATGTTAGAATCATGTATATAGGAGGCTACTCAAGCCCGGCGTATTCGTCTACATAAGCGGCAAATGGACAAATGGTCTGGGCTTGGAAATACACAGTGGATGAGGTATGGAGCATCACCGGTATGAAAGAGCGTGGGAAACAGGATATCCCCAAGAAAACCCGCCGACCAGCGAGGAATCGAAACCTGATGGCCTTGGTGGGAGGCGTGGCCATTTTCCATAACAAGCAAAGAAACATATGTCTTATAGTTTACACCTAAATTTTCGTTGTTTTTGACAATGTATCAAGTACGAAATTATTTTGCAATACTGGCAACAGCGTTCCAGCATTCCACATCAAGCTCTCGAGAGCTGCCGAGGTGATCAGTGGAGGATGTTCCTTCGATAATCTTCACAAGGCCGTTCTCTAGTTAACACATCGACCGCCAGAACATATTTTTGTATCTGGTGTAACAACACGCACGTATATTTATTTATGTCTTTAGCCGCCCAGTTCAGGCATATTCGCGTTTTCTTACACTGGACCTACTAATATTTCACTGCCAGTTTGCAACAATTTCAGTACAACAATGTTATAAATGATGCACAATTAAAATTACAAGAAGATAACTTAAAAGCTAGAAGAGTACGTTTATTAAAGAGGTAAAAAAACTGATGGAGTGCTAAGGGTCCTGCTGACAGGCGCACGTAAGTTAAATGCAATACAAGGTGTCCACTGCTAATCGAATTTGTAATTCCGTGACTTTTCTCTGTTTTTCAGGTAATATCTCTTAATGTCCCTTGACCTACAATCGGTGAAACTGACACGTAGGGACCCTTATTTTTGGCGAAAAGAATTTTGCCCCAATTTGTTTCAGTGTCTTGCTAGCATGCCTGCAATTCTGCTTCATGGTTATTGCCAGAGTGTATTTGTGAAGTGACGTCTCTCATTTGACTGTGCCAACCAGAATATAGTTTCTACAACACCACACATCTGTGATTTGTCGGTAGAATCCCAAAGCTCGTGACAGTTAAAATGGCCAATCACTGGCCACGACGTGCACATAAGGTACCGAAACAAAGTGGGGTAAAATTATTTCCGCGTAAAACAGGGATCCCAACTGATACGTTTTAAAGCCTGCGGTGGCGGAATGGCTAGAATGTTCGCCGCACACCAAGGCAATCCGTGTTTGATTCCTGGCGACTGGTCACTGCTGATTCTTGCTTGTGGGAATCACGCCGGGACGTTGCCACAGGTTGGCAAGTTTTGTCAAAGACATTTCTTCCTCCCTCACCCTTTATTCTCAGCTCTACTTCATTCCACTTCATTCACCCTCTTCGGCTCTCAAGACCTGATACAGTAGGCGCTAGATGCCGAGATTGATGTACGGAAAAAGACAGGCGATAAGAGCCAGATTGGTTCGTGCTTCAATAACTATGTCGTCTCTATGAGACTTTAAGCGGTGACCTTGCTTTTTTTTATTTATACAAAGTGTATGTTCCAGCGCATGCTCCTGTATTTTCATTGTGCGCTTCTGGTTGGTATTTTTGACGTAACAGCTGTCTGGAAAAGCTTTTTTTTTTTTTCAAGTTCTCCAAAATCATGTTTCCAAGCATGACGCTTAAAAAACAAAAAATAGAGACGTCTACTAGCATCTCTTAAAAAACATTTTCTCCTAACACACTGCAACACAGTTCATACGCCAACTGTACAGGGCTCTTAAGTGCCGCCCAAACTTCTTGACTTAGTTGGCCCCTTTGCTACTTTAAGCTTACATAAATAGTCAGATTAAGTGCATTCGCAAGAAACTGATGATGGAACAACATAAAAAGAAATGAAGACAGACATTTGACCACAGATCATACTGGATGAATAATACATAGAAACTTTACTACACATGTGAAAAGTAAAAATCAGTTTTCTCAACAGCGAATTCAAGCAGATGTGCTAACCATAATATTAAAGTTGCATCAGAAATCACATTGATGCTCTTCAAATATACATTTTTTAAATAATGTAATTATACAAATAATTTTATACTCAGCAAAATGTTACTATTTTTTCATGACCCACTTGTGCGAAGTGGCAACGGTAACACGTTGGACTCGCAATCTGGAGGAACCGGGTTCAATCCTCGGTTCCGGCCATTCTGATGGCGGTTTCCATGGATTCCCGAAATCGCTCCAGGCGAACGCTGCGATATTTCCTTAACAAAGGCCATGGCTGACTGTTCTCCCAGCTTCTGTAATTGTACCTAGGCGCGTGTCACAGTCTACAATGACGTAAAGCCCACTTATCTTACCTGACTTTTTCAGTCACACGTAATTCCCTGACTTTTCCTTGCTATCCAGTTTTTCCCTGTAGGTGGTTCGGGATAAAGCAAGCAGTTTTGAAACCTGATTTACTTTTTCCTTCCAGATAATTTATAATTTCCTGCCACTATACAATACAAACAAATCATCCTACGTAACTATCAAAACTTATATGTTATACTGTACTCAAAAGTTAACGCCTGAGCTCGAAAAAATTAGCGTAGAAAACTCAGATATGGCCATCTTTAACGCCATGTCAACCAAGTTACGCCAAGTATTAGATGTGAACACCACCGATCGTATCACAGATATTCGCTCTCTTATGCTATGTTCTATATTTGCGCCACGCCAATTGTGAATCGGGTCTCCCTACACTCTAAAAAAATAGTTCGTCAATTTGCCACACTCGCGTACAGGAGCGCTAAGAGAGTGTGTATGGTAGAAGTGTTTCCCAGACATCCATGGTAGCACTCCTAAACTTTTTTATAAAACAGTCAAATGTATACTAAAGTTACCAGACTTGTATTGTAACAAGTGTAAAAGTTAGCATATTTACAAGACGGAAGTATGGTAACTGTCCCATACTGCGTTTACGTTAATTACTTCCTAAACAATATAGGAAGTTTTTTTACAGTGTACCTGCGCTTCAAACGCATTGCAGATAGTGACGACAGTAATTTTTTGACGAAACTATTTGACGCGCATTATATTTGTACATGAATACGATAAGAACGCACACTTCGAACTATGTTGCTATAGTTTTAAATAATTCGGTACGTTAAAAAAAATAATAATTTTCGCGCCCCTAAAAATGGCCTAAAATAGCTTTTTCCGACTGCCGTATATGTTAATTCCGGACTCGAAAAACACTACTATAGAAACAAGCGAAAGACTTAAAACTATGCTGCCGCAAATAAAATGTGGTCAACGCTTAAAGTCCCACAGGAGGCGATAACGCATTACTTGGGACCCTTGTTTTTCGCGAAAAGAATTTTGCCTCTACTTTGTTTCCGTGCACATCTGCAGTTCTGCTTCGTGGTCAGTGATTGGATATTTTAACTCTCCCGAGTCTTGGGATTCTACAGGCAAATCACAGACGTGTGGTGTTGCAAGAAGGTTAATGAAATTGGCTCAGTCAAATGAGATACGGCTCTTCACACAGACAAGCTGGCAATAACCATGAAGCGAAATTGCAGATGTGAACGTAAGGCACTGAAACAAAATGGGGCAAAATTCTTTTCGCGAAAAAATAGGGTCACTATGCATGACATACGTCGGCCTACGGCAACCATACCGATCCAGCCTCGCACATACTAATGCAGCCTAACTAGGGAAGCCCCTTAACTTGGAGAACGCTCACTTGGCTATAGGCTGTCCACGACAAAGTAAGCACTTGACGGCCTAGTTACTCATTTCCTTCCAGTTAATTTACAGTTTCCTGTCACTTTTTAAATAGGCTACAAACAAAGAAGCTTAAGTTAACGATCAAAGTGATTGCACTGTACTCAAAAGTCAACGTGTAAGGTAATAACAAAACATATTCTAAATAGGGTGGTTGATAAAAGTGCTCACTTTATCCCTATAATAGGTTAGGATGAGTTTGTACAAATACGCAGGTTTGCTAAATAAATATATATCGAGTAACGAGTGAGGAAAGGGCATCACACCCCGAGAGCGGACGCACGTTGGGTCTAATGAACCATGAAGAATTACATGAAATGAAGACCTATGGTGGAGAAGTGGTGGAATGCGAAGGATGGAGGAAACAGGACTTCTAGGAAAAAAAACCCCGCAACGGACATAAGATTGTAATAGATGGCTACCGATAAAGTGAGCATTTTTAACACCACCGTGCCTAGAACAACTACATAATATGCAAATAAATGTTATTTAATGAGACTTCAGACAACTTTTGAATGAACTGCAACATTTGATTGTAACGTAGGATACATTGTTGATATTAAAAGAGGGAAAGTATAAATTATCGGTACCTGAAAGGAAAAAGTAACCGTTGTTTCAACAGCGGACATTTCATCCTTTTAATGAAGAAAAAAAAACGACGGCGACCAATGAACGTTTTCTTGCGGGTACAGAACGAATAGCCTACAAGCAACTATCGGATTGGCTGCAGGCAGTTGAGTTTTATAATAGACTATATTTTAGAACTGCATGCCACCCAGAAAAAAAAAATATCACAGAGAACTTAGGGCAAATGGGCCTAGTTGAGTTAACGAGACAACTGTAAAGCTGCTAGTTGGTTATAAGTAAACGGGGCCATAGTCCTCGGTGATAGTGCACGGAAATGCGTCACGCTCCAGGAAGCGAAGAGGCCGCCCGAACACTTGACGGTTTGCGTACAGCGGCCGTCATCACCCAATGTATGAGCACCAACCGGGCTCCGTGCGTGCGGTTCCAACCACTGTAATAACATACGTCCCGTCACATAATACAGAAGTGAAATAGCGGGCAGGATGGCGAACTCAGTCACACACGCCAGCAAAATGGCGTCCCTGGCCAGCAACATGGCAATAACGCCTACCGCCTATCAGCGTAAGACGGCTGCCCTACTAACCGACACTCTAGCCAATAGGAAACCTGCCGTAACACGAAGGAGCCAAACAGACACGGGGCTGGTACAAACAGCCTCGGGCATCCAATAAGTTGCGTAGTTTGCCCGTATCAAATGTCCGCCACGCCATTTCATGTCTGTATTACTATTTAGTCTGTGATCCCGTCCACTACTAATTTTTATAAACTTGGAAGCAGACAAAACAACATTTCCTCCGCAAGTAGTTCGTTTGTAAGATTTCGCCCGTGCTACATTGCCAGTAAAGTAGCCGTATAAAAAGAACTGTAACCGTACCGTAAGAAATAGACAGGTTTCTATCCCTGTTGCGGTCTTACGGTGGCTAAGTAGCGGTACGGTGTGTTGTAGCATGCATCTCTCAAAAGTGTTTGTTCAATTTTTACGGTTATTTCTTACGGCGATTCTAGCACGGCCTTTACAGAACGAATGCTGATCCGCGCCACAAACACGGAAGACAGTTCCGACGGTACGCGTTAGCAACAATGCAGGGCAAGGCCGCTGACATAAAAGACGCGCTACGCAGCAGTCCAGCGCGTGCGCGCGTCGTAGGTTCCCCGGGCAAAACTGGAGGGCTCAGGCCGCAACAATAACTCACCCGTGGTCGCCGCCATCTTGGGTCTTGGCGGCGGGAGTGAGGCCCAGCGCCAGCAGCACGGCGATGCCGCCGCCCCACCCGGTGACGTCACACCTCTCCTCTTCCTCCTCGCCGACGACGGCGGCGTCGTGGTTGTTGGCGCGGCGCGCGACGGCCCGCCGACGCTGCCTGCCGCCGCTCACTTGTTGCTGCTGCTGCTGCTGCTTCTTGCGGGCGATGAGGGAGGGCGTGGGGCAAGGCACACCGCGGTCCGGCACGGCACCCCTCTTCAGCCGCGACCTGGGCGGCAGCCCCAGCAGCTCGTGCTCTACGTCGCGCTCATAGCTCGTCGTCGAGAAGTGCAGCGAGCACACCCGCGCCGTCGCCGTGTTGAAGGAGGCGCCATTCGTCGTGTTCGCCTGTCGCCGGCCGCACGCCTCTACCCAGCGCCGTCGGACGTCAGCCTCCGCCGGGAAGCGGTGGTACCGCACCCGCCGCCCTTTAGTCTTGCGATGCGAATTACGACACGTGGCCACCGCGCACTGGGGCATCTCTCTCCGTCTTCTTCCCTTTCGTGCGTCGACGCGACCGCGCGCAACGTCCGTCCCCTCCGCCCGCCACGTCTCGACTGTCCGCAGCCGCCTCCCCTCCCCTTGCCCTGAGCACCGCTCCTCTCCCTCCCCTCCCGCGGGCTGAGCACCGCGTGACGTCACACCAGCCCCCGTGGTTGGTCGGCCTGGCGTGCGGCGCGCTCAAGGGCACCGTCTCTCTCTTCCTCCTCCCCTCCTGCACCGTGGATCGACGAGGACCATCCTGGGTCGGGTTTGGGCCAACGTGCTACGTTTTGCGCGTGGAGAACCGGCCGCCGATGATCGCCCGACCTTGGACATTCCTCGTCCCACGCTCGCTCGCGAAACGCAGATGCGTTCTCTGTCGGTTCGAGTCCGATCCATCGCGCCCGTGACCGACGTGCGCCACTTCCGGCGGAACGGTCGCTCCTGCGCGTGGGTAACTACAGGAGCCGAGCCGACTTCAGCCAAGTAGGTCACCGCATGCGGCCGTCGACCCCGCCTTCCGCAGCGCCTGCCGTGGGCGCATGCGTGACGACTAGGTGGTACCAACATTGTCTCCAAAACGCTATAGTTCGTTGCTTCTTTTACGAATGAACTACGCAATTGTATAAGTTGTCCCAATAGGAAAAATTCCTAGAAAAAAATTTTTAATGTTTATCTCATTTTTCCGAATAATTTCGGCACTAAATGCAGCCAGGCAAAGCAATAGCTCCGTGAACATTGTAATTTTCGAATTATTCAGCCTTAAAAATGCCATATTTTCAAACGCCTCCACAAACATTGAAAACACGTTTTTATTGGCTAACACATTTATGACGTCTACTTACTTGTTTTGGTTAGCCACCGCACGCCAGGCACTATTGTGTGTATCGGAATTTTTCAACGACTTAATAAACTAATAAAATTTAGCGAACCCGGTTACGTAAAAGTTAATTCTGGGAATTCGCCCGTTGTTTAGGCATGCGTGGTTGCAGATTTGGTAGCCAACAACGAAGATATATTTCACTTGAGTTGATTTTAAACGAGTGAAGACAGCAAGCCTAGCTTTCACTCACACATTGAGACGTTTTAGTTATAGGTTTCAGTTTATGTAAATTTAATTTAAATTCTAGAGAAATAATAACTTACTACGAATTCAGTTTAATGCTTCAGATCCGATATATTATCATAAGTTTAGTTTAGGTTTGAAAGGTAGGACGAACGAAGTACACATGCGTACAAATGTGAACCTATCGAGCTTATGTTTGGAATGCGTTTAACCAAGCCTGGCACTGACTATGATCGACATTCTAGTTGCACGAATCGGTAAAATAACATGGCAGATTAATTATTTTATTACAAGTAACATATTTTATCTCAGTAATGTTTACGTTTCCCGTGAACGGCATTGAGAACTGTGCTGCCATCTCGGGGCAAGTTTTGCAAGACCCCGCCCACCCCTCGAATTATCGGCCAATCACGGGTGCTTGAACTCGCCTATTGGCTAATGACGTTGCCACATTCAGTGGAACAGCCAAAACACTACAGCTGTAGAGATTCCGTCACAAACTGCACGCTATTGACTGCAAATTTTTAACTTAAAAGAATTTATTTATTTCCTGGTAACCGTGTCATGCTGTACATAATACAACATTACATACGTATATTGTTTTTTTGTCGTTAATAACAGACTATTAGGTCTCTTCTTAAAGCTTAAACCATACAGTACGCCTTGATTTATCAGACGGCGCTAAAGTTTAGATTTTATTCCGAGTAAATTGAATTTTATTGCTGCGAAACGAACTATTATCCACATTTATACCCTTCGAAGTTCAAGCTATACTCGATTTTACCGCATTAACTACCTTATTTAACACAATTTCACGAATTGAACGTATGTTGCTGTCGTGTGTGTGTTACGTACATTTAAATGTACAGTATCGTGACGTCACGGGGAATTCAACATGGCCGTTCACGTTTTGGCCGCGCAAAACAGACTGCTTATTTCATTTAAGTTTTTCTGGAGCTACACAGACGCAATGAAAGAAAGTATGGTACCGTTGTTCATTAAATTAGACGTACTTTTGAATAAAAATATAATAAAAAAATAGGAATTTTCCCTATTACGAAGGCAGAATTTTATTTTTTCCCTACGAATAATTCCTTTGGGCGGGAGCTGTAAAACGTACACTGTTTCCTAAAATGTAAAGGAACGCTTACCGTCAAGCGGGGTGACTTTTTGCCACTAAGAATATTTTATTTTTAGATTATTTGAGTGAAAAAATAACTAATTGAGTGTTATAAACTATAAATTTACACCACTAATTAAAAATTTAAATGTATCTACTAAATAACTGCAAAATAAACATTATAAATTGCCAAAAGTCACTCGCAGTTGGCACAAAGTAACCCCACTTGACGGTACCATTGGTATATGAGAACATATTTTACCATGCCTACTGTCTTAACCCCCTTTATTTGTATCGCCATATAACGTTTTACAGTGTACGTTTTCAAGGGGAGAAGAACTTATTTCTTTCCTATTTGATTTCGATCACTTTTCTAGGAAACATAACTTTCAAAAAATATATTTTGTAACTGAGAACAATATAATTAAAAAGAATTACAAACCCTTTGGACTTACTGTTTTCAGAAGCAGACTCCCAGTGAAACATGCATCCTTATATGATGATAAAACAATAATAATAGCAAACGTAAGGCATAATCACCATACATTTACAACTACGAAGCAGTCAGTTTTACTTGTCATAAATCACTGTGTTTTGTAACGATTACACACGCTCAAATTGCACTGCCAGTGCAATACAGCCACATGTCAGAATTAGTGAACTGTAAGAAAATCAACTTTATGAGTTGAGTATTTTTCATACATTCGCCCTTGAACCATTTCTTTGATGATGGATGGCTTAGGTTTCAGAATTATAACTTGCAGCCAGAAACCAGACATATTCTCTGAAGTCATTAACAAATAGCGCTCTTATGAAACCTAAATACACATTTAAACCTGACATTGTAATATGAGTTAGAACAATTTGCCAGCCTCTGTAGAGTAGTCAGCTTTATTTTATTTTGTAGGCTAGTGTGAAATTACAAACCTATATTGTAAGCTATTATTACATTATTTATGTAAATAGTCATACAAATTCTATGTGAAACAAATTTAGTTACACCACAAAAGCTGCTGACATAACATAAATTATTTTTATAACTGTCTTTATGTAACAACATTTTTTTTTTAATATAAGTTACTCCATCGAGGAAGTATCTAATAATATAGGCTTTTAAGTTTATTAAACAGGGCCCAGGACAATATCTAAACAGTAATGGAGGGGAATAGTCAGTTAACTTTTTTGAAGAACGCTGCTGGCTGTCTATAATACAATGCAAACTTATTCTCACAAATCGGCTTAGTTTAAACTTACGTGAGATATTTGGTTAATAGTTTTACATTCCTGTTTTCTTAAACAAAATTTTAACTCACTTTTTAAAAATGTATAACATTTTAGTAATAAATAGAAAGTCTTTGGCAATAGAGTCCCGAATATTTCGCGGGTTTAACGACCAGCAGGCTTGACTGCACAGTACTGTATACACTCTGTCCTCAGCTACTTGTACTGTACATTGTCTGCTGCTCCACTGAGTGAGCATTTAAACATTTGACGATGTAGCGCGGGAGTCCGTGAGTGTTTTTATGCACGTCCGATATTGGTTCGGGGTCCTCCAGGTCACGTTTAAGGGGTATTGATCCCTACCACCTTGGATTTATGTGTTTCTTCTCGATAACTTCTGTTCCAGTCGATGTATAAAGATTTTTGTCACGACAAGGCATATATACAAGCTTAATCGATTTTCTGTAATTGCTGGAACCATAATATATTTATTATTTTGCAACGGGAAACAGATGAAAAGGAAAAATTGCTTTATTTACGGGAGCGACTACAGAGGCCTCAACATTAACAGAAACAATGCCATATTGATTCCAAAAAGTGAATGAAACAATGAACTATGCCTTGTCAGCGTGAAAAAAAGTAAAACAATGTGTCTATTCCCGGATTTATGAGAAAAACCGTACAACCGATCTGACAGGGATTAATCACCCTTAATAAACAATAACTAGGGCCCAGTAGTTTTCGCGGAAAGATTCTTGCCCCACTTTGTTTCAGTGTCTTACTTGCACACCTACAGCTCAAC
>PNEQ01120007.1:0-32249 GCA_003012365.1 Medauroidea extradentata | reverse complement strand
TATTTCATCATGTTTCGGACATGCTTGTAGTCACGTCAGCCGCCCTCGAAGGGTTAAGACGCATTTGGGACAGGTATCTGTGACGTAGGTTCGGTGGTTTTCCCACTATGAGCCACCCGGGCTTTGAGTCATCGGCCAGCCCTCAAGGTGTTACGAAACAGCCGCCGACCACTGGCCTCCAGGAACATGGCACGCAACAATACCTTTTATTTGAGTGTAAACGTACATTTATTTGGGGTTTCTTCTGCAGATTGTTTGTACCCTGTGGATGTTAATTTAGGTTAGTTTAAAATGTTAAAAATGTCTGTTTGCTGATTCAAATGACAGTGATGTTAGGTCTGGAAACTACAATATAGATAAATTAATATGTTGCACTGCAACTCTTGTGCAAGTGCTAGTGTATTGGCAAGATAGTAATCGCGTGAAGGAATTACCAGTGTTGCTATGTGAAATAGTGCTATGCAAATGAGTGAAATGGTGATTAGAAATAGTGTTCAGTTGCTTTAATTCTATTGTATAGGGTTTTACGTTAAGCCATGTTAGTTTTGGATTGTGTAGGGGATAACAATATGTGTGACATCTGATATTTGAATAATGTTTCTGGAAAAAATTAGAATAGAATTGATAATGGTAGTGGGTGAGAGTAAGCTGATAAGGTCAAATTACGTGGAATGTTATGTAAGGGAGAACACCCGGCATTCGATATGTTAAATATATTTTGTGTTAAAAAAATCTGAAATGTAGAATAGTTGTAAATACCAAAAAATCAATGTATAGTACTGGACAAATTTCTTTCTTGTCTCGATACGTGTAAAAATAAAATGGTGTAACTGGTTTTTTTAATTATTGATTTTTAAAGTAGGCTCTACAAATAACACACAAATGCCTAACATGCACAGTAAATCAATTTTCTATTTTTTAATTGATTTGTTGGCGTTGTCTGGTGAATAGGTTTAATTTACTGTAGGGTAGCAATTGGAAACTTATTATTTGAAACTGGTATTGCAATATTTATAAGAGTGGGATGGTTTAGTTTTTTTACGGTGCCTGTAAATTCGTATAGAATTGTAAAATTTAACCCGTAACCCTTTTTTTACTTTTCAATACCAAAAATTGTAAAATATACTTATGCCATTTTATGAGTTTTCGAGATAAGTAGCCTACATTAAAAATGTAGCATTTGAAACTGGCATAGTGAAATTAAAAAATGCAAATGGGTGTTATTTTACCGGGCCTAATCAGTTATAGGCCTAGTAAATTGGTATCAAATAGTAAAATTAAACCCTTATGCTGTTTTTACCTTGCGATGCCAATTTGAAATATTAAATTTTTCTAACTGTGCACACCTGAAAACATGACTTGCACTTGGATTGGCTGTTAGGGTTGTGAGAGAAGATGTAGGAAATATCGTGAAATGTGTGGCGTCATGAACGCCATGACTTACATCATAAATTCTTTGCTTACATAAGCGCATCAGTATCAGGTTGTAAAAAGAGAACCTTCACTGCTATTCTTGCTTAAGTCAGTTTTTTAAATGTAATATTTTGTAAGTGGTTAATTGTGTGGCTCGAAGCCAACTGCGACTGGACAGTCCCGTTACTATACTTGATACAATCATTATATAATCAAGTAGCTTGCAATTGGGTGACTACCTAGTTTATACCCTTCACTTCATTAACCTCCCAAGCACAGACTGCTAATGTGATCAATTTTCCTCAACATTCACTTAATATTCCAACTAATATTTTCCTCTTCTTCTTTACATTACTTCTCTGTAGTTAAGATGAGCAGCTAGCAAGACTGCCTGTAAGCTAGCAAGACTGCCCGTAAGTACGTGATTGTGAGTTTATCGGTATCTAGGGGGCCTATGTAAGTAACTTAACTTGGGAATACGTTTTTTTAAGCTAAAAAAATCTATCTATAGGCACCACATTTGACGTTTCCCGATTGTATGTCATCAAGAAAGGGGAAAAAATAGACAGCAGTTTAAAATGTGGTTTATAGAGAGTCAGCGCCCTGTCTCCTAAAGGCCACAGGTCCTTATTTATGCTAATTTAGTAAGTTTTGTTTTTTGAATCCTGAAAGGAGGCAGATATCATCAAACTGTTACATAGAAATGTTGGAAATCATTTGTACCTATGTAGCCTAATTTTTGAAAACATAAGTTTTTATAATTTTGGTTGGTTATACTTTAAAAAAATTTAATTAAATTGATAGGTATGGTTGAAGGATAAATGGAGAGCAGGGACAGGCTGGTGAGAACGAAGTAAATTTTCTGCCGTCAGTGGTGTTAAAGGAAATGTGGTGGAACTGAATAAAGGAAAGTAAATGCCAGTCTCTGTCTGCAAGATGGTGAACGGAGAGGAAGGATGGTGTAAGTTAAGCTGCCCGTTTATTAACTAAGTGGGAGTATAGAGAAAGAGAGAAAAATAGGGAGCTGATGATGAACATGTTGAAAAGAATGAAATGGGTTTGGCGGTGTATGCATGAAATTTAGTAACGAAGAGAGTTGGTAACAGTGGAGTGGATTAATTGTGTAGAAAGGGTTTAAGAAATGAGTCAAGAGAGGATGGCTGAACTTGCCACTGGGTGGTTGGCCAATTGCAAGAAATACAGAAACTAGTGGATAAAACAGTGCTGAATCTTAAGTATAGATTTAGAATGTTCACCCACTGTTATAGGCCATCATGTACCTCACCCTAGTGATAAGATTACCTACTCTGCGTAAGTTTTTTGTTTAAGTTAATTTTTGTACCCCCTGAATTTTGGGAATTTTTGAAACCTCATTTTTATGACACTGTTATTAATGTTTGTTTGCATCATCTGGAACATTTATTTAGCTGAAAAGAATGACATCCCAGTTGAGGTTGAAGAACAGATAGCTACTTCCCAGCCAGCCACATTGAAGAGAAATGTCGAGTCAGAGGAACGTAAAAGTAAGCATTAAATAAGCTAGGATGCAGTGAACTGGTACGTAACGAGCGACTGATATTTGTAAGCATTGGTGATTCCATAATGAAAATAAATATTAAAAATTAATGTAATTCATTTCCTAGAGGGAATTTTTTGTATATTTGGCTCGACTTATTAAAAAATTCTGTTTTGTGAGAGGCTGTGAAAATCAGAGTAATTGTAAAGTAATCTGTATCTGAATATAATGCAGTGCCCCACTCACTCACTCATCAACAAACAGCCCAAACCGCTGGACCTATAGACGTAAAATTTTTAGGGTGGCTTCCCCTTAAGCCGTAGGCTCCCACTAAGAAGGCCTTTTTTGTCATTCGAAAAAAAGATGGTCAAAAACCATAGAATGGTTTTTCAATCAATTTTCAATAGTGTATAACCCTTTTGAGATATTGAGAGGATTTTTGCTAAAGAAGGAAGCTTATGAAAATGCACATTGCCCTATTTTTCAAAACACAAAAATTAAGGTAGTAAAAAGCCACAAAATGTATTTCAATCAATCCTTGATAACTGTTAAACTCGTTGAGACATTGAGCTGATTTTTGCTTCAGAATGGAGTGTACCTGCACATAGCCCTTAAAAGTAGGCTAGTTTAAAGATTTTATGAAATTCGGAATCTAAGGGTATCAAAAAAATTTAAAGTGGTTCAATTAATCCTCTGTATCTCTTAAACCTGTTCTAGATGACTTTTGAATGGGAGTGAAGCTTACGTAAATATAAAAAAAAATTATTTAATGCAATAAATTAAAGGGTGGAAAAATGTAAAATGTTTCAGATGTCCCGAAAAGCAGGTATGACCACGGAGAAATAATTTAAAAGTTGTTAATTTTCGCCATTCTATTTATATGTATACCTCTTTGGGCACGTGTCTGTGTAGTAATATGTACAGGTAGATACTGAGTTACGCAAGGTGCAATTTACGTAATTTCATGGTCACGTAATTTTTTAGACTGAGATGTGCCAACGTGATGATGCGCGGGATGAGGTGATGTCAAAAAAAAACAGCTCGCATGGTACCTGTGTTATGCTCGCCGTCTCTCTCCGTCTTTCTTTTCCATGTTTCATTGTGAACAGCAGTATTGCTTCTTTCTTCACACACAGCATCAAGATCACAGACGAGGCCGCACATGTTGAAAGGAGCGCGGCAAGAAAAATTACGTACTCATAACAGAAATAATCAAGGAAGGTGAATATTTACCTGAGCAAATATTTAACGTCGATGAAATTGCCCTGTTTTGGGAGCAGATGCTAGAATGGGCATTTATTTCAAACGGGAAACAATTCTATCCCAGGATTCAAGGTCACCAAAGATAGTGTCATTGTTTTGGTTGGTTCTAATACGTTGTAAGTCTTATAAACTTAAACCAATTGCAGTTTATTATTCCTATAACTCATGGGTGCTTTAAGAAAACTGGTCCGAGTTAGCTGCCGGTAATATGTAAATCTAACACCAATCCCTTAGTGCATGCACTGTTTGGAGATTGGTCAAACAATAATTTTGTTCCTAAGATAAATGGATTTTCTGCAAATAAAATCCCTTTTAAATTACTGTACCTCTTTGATAATTCACCTGGTCACTTAGAAGAATTAGATAACTTTCATCTTAAAGCACGTGGTTAATTAGTGAACATATTGTTACAAGTTTGGAGCACAAACTTTTCATGTGGGCGATACCCATGAGTTCTTTTGGGATAGAGGTCTTATAATTAGAAATAAAAGAGTTAAATTAAGTACTGGATTTAATAGCTCACAAAGCTACGAAATGCACAAGACAGTAATCAACTATAACTCTTACAACACAATTAGTTATGCACACAATTAGTACTGTGCCACAGAACGTTAATTAACTTTTGACAATTAAAGCACAAAAATATTTATCATTAATCAATTAAAGGCTACAAATCACAATATAAATTCAGTCATATATCTAATCAACAATCTCTCTATTATTGACAATGTACAACCTTAACAGTCCTAAGGGAGGATGGCTCACCATGTACAGTGCAGCACCCAGAGTGCATCACTGTCTTCACTCTTGAGGTCTTCGGTTCGACTCCCGTCGCCCACCTCCTTCACCTGTCCACCAGCAGCAGAAGCCCTCTTGTCTCACCCAGTACTGCTCCGAAGGTATGCGCCTGTAGCCTCACAGTAGACTCCAACGTCACCAAGACGTCTTCCTGACATCACCAAGACGTCTTCCTGACATCACCAAGATGTTCTCACCAGCCTCTCTGCACAAGCTTGGGACCTCCTCCGAGCAGGTCCAATAGCGAACTCTCGAAGCACTCCTCTTGAATCATCAGATAGACCGTCTCCTCAAGTAGCCAGTTACTGCCCTCCTCGACACAACACCGTCAGTGTTGTTCTCCACAGCTCACCACCTCTGCAGCACTTCAACACTACACCACAAGTGTTGTTCGTCTTTCCTGCAGCCCACTGGCATCACACAGCCTCGACACCAACCACCGCTGCCATGTTGCCATCCTCGAGACGCCACACCTCGTCAGCTTAGTCGTGCCGACACAAAACCCGAGTTGTGTGTCCCTTCTGTAGGGCGCTGATGTTATTCAGACTCGACACCGACCACAGCTGCCGTGTTGCCATCCTCGAGACGCCACACCTCGTCAGCTCCGCCGATGTTACATTAGCCTCGATGCCGTCGTGATACCGCCCCCAAGGCGTTGGTACCGTTCATCTCTGTGCCGCTGTCAGTGTCTCCTCTCGGCCCGTCACTTCTCACGAAGCCCATCGCCGCCCCAGTGGCAATGCAGCACCTAAGGGCGCTGCCCCTCTTCAGATTTCGAACTCCAGACTCCACTAAGACTCTTCAAGACTCCACACGACTATCACTTCCAGACTAAGACTTCCTCACTGACTCATGTTGCGCAGTCCCGAGACTTGTATACGGCCCCTTCAGTGATGTCAATGGCTCATGAAATATGATGACCTGAGGTCTAAAAGTGGACATTACCTTGGTCGTGCCTGTTGATAGTCACGTATTCGCACTGGCGTCATTGGGGAATCCCAATGACGTCTCTCGGGAGTTGCAACATAGTTGCAAAACCCATGACATCACTGGTTGACTCACAGGACTGACCACCTAGCATGATGTAATGTGCCTGCTGCCCGGCCAACACGCAACACTATTTTTCAAGCATTTTTGTAATTTTATTTACAATACGACACTTGATCCAAATCACATTTTTACTACGGCACACTTTTCCAGGCATAGTTATTTACTTTACGCTTGCACGACGTGTCTAATGGGAAGCGTTGATAACTTCCTTGGCAGTGAATCAACAGAGACATGAGTGCACATGGCTGCGCCCTTACCGGGCATCCCTCTACAGGCGTCATCTGTGCTGTACGTGTGTAAGAGAGTGTTTGAGGTTCATGACGGACGGAAAAGCCACACGCTGTGTTGTCGAGTCTCTGCCGATCCGGCTCGGCCCTCGCGCATATTATTGCCCTGTTGCCTCTCCCACTCCACATTTCACAGAGCTAATAATTTTGAAAAACTTTGTGTGTGTTACTAGGGTGTTTAAGTTATTTGTTTCACTGTATGTATGGTTTATTTATTGACTTTAGGCTCTGCAAATAGACTCGTTGCTTCTAGCTATTACACTTGAAATATTAGTTTCTTATAAAGTTATATTCAAGAATAGTGCAATCAGATGACTTATGGAAAAATCAAATTACGTAATGGGCTGAATAACATAACCCTTACGTAACTCGGTGCTAGACTTGCCAGATTTTCAGAACATTGATAAAGGACACTTAACAGCACTTTTTTTTTTTTTTTTTAAGTGAAAAGTGATAATTGAGAGGCTGGCACGCAAACAAAATAATTAATACAAAGCCAATATATAGCAAACACAAAATCAATATCTTTTATTTGCTTCATAAAGTAATGTAACTTAAATTAAAATATTAAACTCACATTTTTTTAAATCACTAATTTGTGATTGAATTTGCAATACAAGTATATTTACAACTTTTATTTGCATTTGTCAAGAAATTCACAGTACACAACCTCGCATAGAGCATTGTGCGGTCGCGCGGCCACATACAGATAAAGTAAACATTCTACTACACAATATTAAATACTGGATTATTAACGTCCCATACGATGGCAATACGGGACACTGATTTTTGGTCTTGAATACGGGACGTCTGGCAAGTCTACTCGGTGTCATACTGTAGTCAGTAGTTCCTAACTATTTCGAATTTTTGTTTTAAAGTGTTCACAAAGAAACAGTTTTTCTAACCATTGCTTGACTGTCACTTTTTCCTCTATTGTACAAATAAACTTGAACACAGTTAATGATAACTATCAAATTTCAGAAACAATTACATAACATAAACTTACATTAAATACTGTACTCAGTATGTGGGATGGGGATTTTAATGTGACAAATTCTCCTGCTCTCTCTCTCTATATATGCATAGACACAAACATACAAGATAAGTCAGGACGGAGTGTGTTTATTTTGCGTGTTGATAGCTTACAATAAACTATTAGGATAACGTGTTTTTAATGTGTCCGAAAAGTGCATATAGTGGGAGTAATTCTACCCTGAGAATTGATTTTCAAATTACAAATGTGTTATTATCTCAAAACTACTACTTATTAAACAACGATACTCTGAGCACTGTATAAAGAATTGTTGTTTTTCATTCTCAGAAATTTAATTTGTTAATATCACCAGTCCATCATTGTTCAAATGGGGTACAATGTCTTGTTTCACCTTGTAATTGTTATTCATGTTCTACAAATTGTTGACCAGGTGCAAAAGTGTAATAAAATAGGTAGTCTTGTCGGGAAGTGCTAGAGTAAACCATTTTCGAGAAAATCGCATGTCAAATTTTTGCCATTTAAAATATAAAAAATGTATCGCCTGAAAGATATGCAGGCATTGCTACTGTCTTGCAAGGAGGGTAAACAAACAAATTGGTGTGTTGCAATAATGCAACTTTAAAAGCTTTTTAATCAAACCATGGTAATTCAAATGGTGTAAAAGTAGGTTACATAGAACAGTAAAGCGGTTGCATTCCGTAGTGAGGAAAACTGTGGTATTAAAGTAAAACCCACGAATCTATGACAATGTGCACTAGGTTTTACAAAATCCCAATTCCAGGTAATCCCACGGACACTTGAACCTGTATCGCTATGGACACAAAAATACACAAAACAGACATGCCCATTACTGGCGTAAGTAATGTTATAAGTAATGTTACAAAATGGTTGTCTTGTTTTGTAAACAGTGAATAATTAACATTAGCTAGATTTGTGCTAATACTTAAATAAATTTGCTCTTGATTAATTAATTCAGATATTAAAAATTGTACCTTGAAAAGAAGTTACGATATAACGTAAAATGTAGAGTCAAGCTAGAAATATCATATTTGTTTTGTTGTTTTAAGCCTTTAACACCTGTAAGAGCAATCTTCTGAGCATGAATGAATTGGGCACCAGCACACTTCAGTCGTGTAGTCAGTCAGTACCTCAATGCAGTTTACCCATGGCGTTGGATTGGACGTGGTGGTCCCGTGGCTTGGCCTGCAAGATCACAGGATCTCAACCCGTTAAACTACTTGTGGGGTCATTTAAAGAGCCAGGTGTACGCAAGTGACAAGCCAAACGACCAACAACATGGCTACTTGTGCAGAATGCATGCCAGGCAGTACGGGCAAATCATGGTGTACTTGAATTTGTTCTTCAGTCTCATATGCTTCATCTACAAGCATGTGTGAACATGAGATAGTCAAACTTCGAGCACATCCTGTAAACACTAATGTGCTAGCTACAACTCTTTACAATTTGTTTTGCTCTGTACTGTGTCGACTATGTGGTAGTTATAGTAAACTTTTCAGTATTAAAAAAGGCTTTATTTATTTCAATCTTCATAAACTGTAAATTATGCATCTTATCATTTAATAAATGTATCATTTGTATTCATTTTAAAGACTTATTTTTCCTTAGGTTTTTTTGTGCTTGATAACTAAACATTTTATAAATAAATTCTTTCAGGTTCCAGAAGTTAGCTCTTATTTGTTTTAAAAGTTAAAAGCAACTAAACAAATATGATATTTCTGGCTTGACTCTACGTTTTACATTATATCGTAATTTCTTATATTGCATCCTTGCGACATGCCTATTGTTTGTTTACACACCTTGCTAGACAGTTGCAATGCCTGCATATCTTTCAGGTCATCCGGTTTTTGTATTTTAAATTGCAAAAATTTGACATGCCGTTTTCTCAAAAATCGTTTACTGCAGCACTTTCAAACATAACTGCCGTTTTTGTTACTTTTTTGCACCTGGTCAATGTTCTGTAGTAGAACATGAATAACAGTGATGTGTTCCAGACTTACAAGATAACACAAGACATTGTACCGCTTTTGAACAATGATGGGACTGTCATATTAGCAAACAAAATTCCTGAGAATGAAGAAAAGGCATTGTTGATATAGGGCTCAGAGTATAGATGATTAATATGTAGCAGTTTTTAAGATATTAATAAATTTGTAATTCGAAAATCAATTTTCAGGGTAGCATTACTCCCGCTATATGCACTTTTGGGACACATTAAAAACATGTTTTCCTCATAGTTTATTGTAAGTTATCACCATGCAAAATTAACACACTCCATCCTGAATCATTCTGTATAGTTCTCGACACCGTCGGCACTTGGGCACTGGAGAGCAGGTGGCAGGGCGATCTGCAAGGCAGCAGCACGCCTTGCCTCCATTTCAACTACACTAAAATTGTCCGTAGGCTTTCCCCTTTGTTTAATTGACTGTGCACGCTGCATTCCACCCTGTCCCAACACCCTAATTAAGACACGTAATGCATGCTCCCAGCAAGTCTCATACTTTGATTCTTCTCACGTAGCTTTCAGCAGAGAGACAGTGCGCGACACAAACTACAATGTGTTCTGTCACAAAACTGAATACACTGTCATATTTCCACCCATTGTTTTGACACTTGATGTGAAATTTAAAAATTAGTTTTTATAAGGCATGTAGCGTACATCGTATAGATGCCACTGCTTTAAACCCAGATATACTTCTCAGAAAAAATCAGAGAAGCATATAATATATAGAAATAATATAACAGAGAGCCAGTACTGTACACCTACCCCCTATATTCTTTAGTTACAGGAATCCATCGTGTCTAATTATCATCTATCTGTCAATCATGAGGAGGGACAGCCAATTAGATGCTCCCAGTAACTATCCGTCCATGGAGAAAACCGTGCCATGCTTTAACTTTTTACTGTATACAAATGGAATCATAAGTCTCCTATACATGCACTTTTTGCTGCCCATCAGTTAGTATATATTATAATTCACTCTCAGTAGATATGATGACTGTATTGTTTGCTCTTTTTTATTGTATTTATTTTTAATTTTGATGTGTTTGTTTACCAGCCTATGTTTTGTCTGCAATTGTGTTCATTTATTTTGTAAGTTTACACTTACCTTAATTTTTGTTGGGAAATTTGTGACATTTATTCAGTGAAGGATGGATGATGTGTTCTAAATTGTTCGGCTAGGTCAAGTGTTAACTTGCAACGGAATGAGAGACAGAAGTGGCTGGCTAAGCTGTCAGCCATGTAGGATGTGGGAACTATTAGTGTGACAAATATGTTCCCGGGTCATAATTTCTTATTGGTGTATGCTCTGAGATAAAATTAATTAAATGTCCTGTAGTAATGTTATACTAATCTCATAGAAATATTTAGTTTATTTAAAATGCAACAGTTCCACTCTTATAGAGTGATACCATATTTTTAATGTATTGGTTTGTACAGGTGCAGATAGTAAGTTGATGCGATTGAATCTCTCTCCTTCGCCAGTTCCAGCTGATGTTCCTCAGCCAGAAGTTGTACCAGAAGCCATCAGTATTCCATCAGGGGTGAGTGTTTTCCCCATTGAAAGTGTTTATCTTTAAGTCTATATCACTCCAGATTATGTTCCTGCAAACATAGCTACCAATCTGTCTTGAGCACTGTTGAGTTTGATGGTCCATATTTTCTTTTCTTTTTGCTCTTAAAAATGGGGACAGTCCCTTTTCCTCTTCCTTTCTATATTGTATGGTAGCATCCGTTTATACATTTACAATCCCTACATATATATTTTTTTATCTTCCTCTCCCACCTACGAATTTCAATATAACAAATAACAACCTATTAGATGATTCACGGTTCCTTTGCTGCCACATTGTCTTGTAAGCAAGTATTCTTGTAATAACAATGTCTGGCTCCATCTTTCCTCACATAGTTAGCTTACCCCTCTTGCGTGCTGTTAAGCCATATAGGTGCGTGCCCATCGTACTGCACTATGGAGAAGTGATTGTATAAGAAGTAGCAGTGTTTCTCAACCGTCAGGCCCTGGCTTAAGTGACGCACCGCAGCAAAGTTTCCCTAGTCAGTAACTGTTAATTTGCCCCTCTCCTGTCAGATGCAGGAAAATAATCTTTATTGTCCTTCCACTTTTTATTCTCAAAATTAGGCAAATTTTTAGGCTATACAGTTAGAACACCCAACATCTGTAGTGACCAAAACACAGGAACATATATCAGTCTTAAATAAAAAGTGTAGTTGTGTGCAGTATGACGGATGATCTACAGATATTCTCAACAAAATTTAATAACATTAATAAGAAAATGTAAGCATGACTACTCATAACAAGACAGTTATTTAAAAAAAATACTTATAATTATGTAAAATTTAATGAGCTGATGTCTGAAAAATTATTTCATTTAGAAATTCATCCGAAAGATCAAATACTAAACACTGAATCTATTGGGAATCTTTATTTATAAATGAATATGGAATGACATAAAATTATATATGAATTGGAACTGGTGCACACTATATATATATATATATACACACACATACACACGTACACTCACACTCACTCATACTCACTCACACTCACTCATACTCACTCACACTCGCTCACTCACTCTATAACTTAAAAATATGAGGGGAGGTATAAAAAGCATAAGGATCCGTTCTCCCTCCTACACAAGACAATGAAATGTTTCATAGGGCTAACATCCAGTCCTCTGACGAACTCAGGGAGGTCAACACACTACCAAATCAGGTTTTAACTAAGCCATGGTTGACTGGATACCATACTACAGAAGGTAGAGCCATAATCAACCAGTTCAGTTACAATAAACTTGGATTTCAAGAGGACACCAGCCAGCGAAATTTAAAACAGAAAGGGGATAACACAGGACTTTATCAGGAACTTTTTACTCTAAAATAATTGTAGATTAACAACCAAATCTGTTTATAAGTACCTATTTACTATAATTGTATGGTTTCAAACAAAAAAAAATTTAATGACAAGTACATATTTCTCACATGTAATCATGATTTCAGAGCACATTCAACACATTTACAGTGTTTCTGCAATACTTATAAAATCACTTAATTGACTTGAATCATTTAAGTCTGGTTTCCTCACAAATTAATTTTAATCATATGTCTTCAAAGACAGGAACAAAGCAAACATTTAACTACTGTGTCATCACCGCATGTATCTGAATTTTTCTGTCGCATTGCACAAAACTGATTTTTAGATTTTTGCCCCTGAAATAGCACATGTTTTGTTGTCAAAATAAGCAAAAATTAAGCAAAATAATTTTTTGGTAGTAAACAGTAGATTATTTTTTAAAAACCCTTTGGCAAAATTGTGTATCATATGACTGTACGTAGTCTCAAATTTTTTCAATGCATTTGGTTAAAAACATTCAAGTTATATGCAAATATTTGAAATAAATGAAGGATCATGGATTTAAGTATAGTCTCTAGCTTTAGTTGCCTCAGGCTTCTCTAGGCCTTCCTCCTTCTCGCGAAAGTTACTAGGACTAGGATCTCGAATAATACGTCTGAGCCTCAACAAATTTACTGCAAGGCTCTCTCTTGCACCATATCAAACACGCAGCACCACTTTCCTCACCCACCATGTACGTCCATTTCATAGACACTTCCTAGTACTTACTTGGTAGCACTACTTAAACCTGAAAGCACATATGCTCACAATACGAAAAAGGAAAATAGGTGAAAAAGTACTTTATGTACCTATGTAAGTGATCATCATCCTCTGAGTGCACTTGACTCGCCTGAAGTCAACAGTACTCATAAGTACAAATATTTTCAGTCCGCCTGTCTTCGCACCTCGTCGCCACAGCTACTCATGAACAGCCACCAGAGCCATCGACCTGGCTATCAGACTCATAATGGCTGAAACAAAATTGAACTCCTACTATTAAATATAAATAGAAACAAAAATCAAATCCATATTTTAGATGTACTCCAAATCATTACTAGAATCTCTCAACAACTTAAGAATGTTGCCTACTAAATGTTTCAAATGTGTTGTAAGGTACAGGGGAATACATTTTTTAATGAAACTATCCCACATACACTTGAGCTGGTCAGCTCACCCCCATGTGCCCCAAAGGATTGCTTAGAGTATGAGACTGTGATTTTCCTGGACAGACTTTGTACCGGCTTGTGACTTTGAATAGTGCGCCGTGTGTTAGCCCGCCAATGAACTCGTTATCCCCTCCCGCATAGACTCTGACGCGCTTACCGCAGCTTTGTGAATGTTCGGCCAGGTTCGGCCGTCTTCGTGCTTTCTCCCCCCCCCCCCCCTCTTTCCCCTTCTCTCCCGAACCTAGGTGTGCCTTCCTGAGCAGTTTTGGGTCACTCTTCCTCCATCCTGCTAGCGAGTGAGTTTACCGAGATCTTCGTGGCCGTCGCGGCACCATGCTTTCATTTATTAGTTTCTGGTAAGTCTTATTAATATTTGGAACCTTTTCTTAGAGTTTGTCTTTAACCTTCACTAATTCTTTGCACCGTTAGGCGATGCGGTGCCGTCTCAGTCACGAGGGGATTGGAAGCCCCATTTATTTGTATTTGTTAATTGGGTGTAATGTTTCCATTTGATTTGTTACCAGACATTCGACGTTTTGTGATCAGCCTGAGGGCTTTTGTTCAGTACCTTGTAAACCTTATTGATATTAAAAGTGGGTTTGTTAAAATTTAATATTGCTTATGTAATGGTCGTAGTTAATCCTGTGTCCCGTTAGTGAGTAAGTACGTCGCCTAATGAAGTGAGTGGAGAGGTGTGGATAGGAAACTTGTGCCTAGCACAGAGTGTCGCTCTGGTGCTAGATTTGTAGGGATTTGTGAAATTGTTCCCACAAGATTCGGGCACACACTTATTGTGCCAAAGTACGAAAAGAAAATGCTTTTTAGACAAGGATGGAATGTCATTGTTAAGCCATTGTGCTCATTAAAACACTTTTTCGAAGTCCTCCAACATAGTAATAACTGTCTTTTTAGACTACCGTACTTCAAAATGTACTAACCGGATGTATATGAAACTGAGATATAGACGTGCACTGAACTTTGCTACAGACTTTCCTTGAATCATATTATATGGTCTCCGCTTAGTTAAAATGGATCTGCAGTAATCTCAGCGTAGTGCTTGGCTCGTTGTGGCAATGCAGCATTTGATACATGTGTCAAGGTGATCCTTAAAGCTTCCATCACTTCTGAGTCTTCAACATGCTGGTAGAAGATTCCCAGTAGAAAGAAAAATAGTAAAGGAAAAGTTTAGATTTAAAAAACAAAAATTCACATCCTAAGAAAAAATCTAACTCAACTCAAAAAATTTTGAACGCCCAAAATTTTACTTCACTAACATATTGGCAGAGTATTTTATCCACAATGTTTAATTCAGAGTATTAATGTTGCTATTGTGAAGATTATGTGCATTGAAAACTATTGTCTTGGTAGAGATGTTTGGTCTTGAATGTTGATGAGGATAATATCTGGTGCATGTAAAGCATCATTGGAATGCAAAGTTGTGAAAATGAGGATCCCCCCTTCACATTCTATCACTGTTCCATGCATGCTTTACTTCATCCACACTAGTGATAAGACCTCGCTGGTGCTGGACAAAACCTCTCCACTGTATTTAACTTTGCTACGAGTCATCCATGAATTATGTTACAATATCTCTGCTGATGCCTTACTCAGGAATAGTTGTTGTACTTCTCATATGTCTGTTTAGCCCTGGAGATTACATTTCAACTTGAGTGGCCATCTGCATGCCAATGATTACTTTTTATAGGACCATTAGAATAGTATTACGACCCACAAGGTACACAAATTAGTTTGTAGTCTAATTTATGTGCCTTGCTGGTTCATATTACTTGTCACTCTGCTGGAAAGGGGAGAGTTTAACTCCTCCTTCGGGGATGCTGAATTTTTAGGCTAGCGAGCATGAGGGTTTCCCTGAAGTGGAGGAGAGACTGATAAGTGTCCCGAGGAGAGTGGTTTCCTGAGGCAGGTAACACAACACAGTCTTGGACAGCAGAATGAGCAAATTCTCAGATTATCAAAGAGGGGAGGAGGGGCAGGCGTGTTATCCACTCACCTTAAAATGACTCCTTCAGGAGGCGGCGTTTGCTGTCTGAAAGACGCTTAGGCTCAGGGTCAGCTTTCCTCTTGAGTTGCTGTACCCTGTAATAAGGTAAAGGCGTAGGTTTCTCAGGGGACTTAATCGGGCTTATTAAAGGCCGGTTCATACATCGCACTTCCCTGAGTAAGCGACTGAAGTTGTCCCTCTTTCGCTTCAACACCTCGTTCTCCATACATTTGTAGCGGCAGCAGAGTTCAGGGAGTGATAATGCTTTACCTGATGCACTTTGGGGTGGCGGAATTATCCCCTCAGGTACAGCACTAACACTGGGGGCTACTGCTTGCCTGCGTTTAGCAGCTCCTTCTGCCTTGCGGCCCTCAATTAACTCTCCCTCCACTTGTGAAATATCTATCACGAGATACTCAGTGTCTGACATGAGCGAATAAGAATTAATTTAGAAATGAAATTAGAGAAATTCACTGAACAGCTTTTATATTGTGTCTCGATATATATAGTTACAATCACTGTTATTTACACTTGCACTTGACAGCTTTACAATACTGATCGTAACTGGTATACACTCTCTACTAGCTTGTCTGCGTGGTTATTTATAACCATACTTGGGAAAGTTAATCAAAAAAACTAACTGATTAAAGTTAAAGTTAATCTCTTAAACTATTAACTGATTTAAGTTAAAAGTTAATTTCTTGGAAAGTTGACTGATTAAAATTAAAGTTAAAAGAAAACTAACTGATTAAAAGTTAAAAGAGAGACAACATTCTTGTATGGACGAAAATATTGACCTTTTACTAACTGGTAAATATATACACACACAAGAAAAACTGTATTTAACAAATGTAAAAAAAAATGTAATATTTTAGCCATTTTGTTTTATTTTCTGAAAACTACATTTGTTGAAACAACACAAAAGATTTTTTCCTTAGTACAATCACGCAAAACTAGGCTACTTTTTGAAATAATTGTTAAATTTTAAAAGCAGTTGCATCTCAAAGGTTTTGTCAGTCATTCTTCCTTGCCTGTCTGAAAACACAAGACCAACAGCAAATCGCAATAATAAACTTTTACAAACTCAACATGATGATGCAACAAACCTGCAAATAAAATGTAATTATTGAGGTGACACTCGCGGTGCGCGCGTGTTACTGCGAGAATAAAGTTCTATTGTTCTTTAGTGACTTCTCTTTGTATCGATCTGCTGATCTTGATGGTGGTGCCACCTTTGATCTGGCTGACTAACTTACGAACCCACGCGTTTCTTTTCAGTTCAGTACAACGTGCGACAAACAGGTAGTGTTCGTACTGCTTTACTGCTCCGTGTAAGGTTTGTGTATCGTAACAAAAATACTGTTTGCCTTGTTAACATTATTTGTCATAATTTTAAGCCTCGTCGTAGTGCAATAAATGGCTTGCCGGTTTTTAGAAACTAACTCGTTAGTTTATTAATTGTTAATCAATAATCTTAACGATTAAAAGTTAAAGTTTATGTGTTTAGAAAGGAAGGATTAAGTTAAAAAGTTAACCAGATTATTAACGATTAATCTTAATCGTTAGTTTTTTTAATCGTTAATCCCAAGTCTGTTTACAACGAAGTCCCCGGAACTTTCCATAGACTTAGTTTCCGCTTCCGGCGGCAACAGATGTACGCCATGTTGCGACTAAATTTATTCGCAATAGGGTGCGTTCCCTTATTACTGCCTGCGTGGCTAGGGCGTGTCTCAACAGCTCCTTGTACAAGTTTCGGCCCGAGAGTAGGTAGGATCAGGCTTCGGCTCCATTTTCTAGTAGCAACTCTTTTAAGGATGGGGGAGGTCCCTAGGCTTTGCTCAGAGAGGAGTTCTGAGCCCTAGACTGGTGATTTGGCTAGGCGAGCGCTCGCCTTATATACCCGTGAGGAGGGCTTAAAGTACTGTTAGTGAGTGGTGAAAATGGCCGTCGCTGGAGGGGAGGCCGTCTGCTGGCTAGCAGGCGGGCCACTCCAACACCCACAAATCTCCCACTACTTGGCCAAAAAATACGTGAATGCACTTAAATTTCCCGCGGGGCCGTAAAAATGTCCGTGTTGCCAAAAGAATTCATACAAAGCACTAAAATACACAAAATTAATATTGTTACGTTTACAATAATTAATACACATCTTTCCTCTTTCGCAGTTCATTTTTCACTTCCTGGCATGGTTAACTTAGCGTCCATGATTTCTTTACTTTCATGATTAGCTGGCATAAATATATATACATACAAAAATAGTAAATGTAAATATTTCCAATCTTTAGTTTTTTTTTTTTTTTGTTTTTACGGCAACACGGCTCACAATAACGGAATTAAGTGACTCTTTGGGCAAACACAAGGTAGACTTAACTCTTAAACATTTACAAAATACGGGACCGATTGTAAAATTTGTATTAGCACCTTAAGGGGTGCGTCAGACTAATATAAGATAGAACTTATGAGGATTTTAGTAAAACAAGATTCTTACATATTAGTAGGAAAGACGTGTAAAAGGCAACCTTCAGTCAAACATAACTCAACTGTGTTATTTAAATTAGAAAAATAATGGCATATCTAGTAACGGTTTTCTCCTTTTTGGCAAAAAAAAATGAACTATAAACAATTTATTTACTTCTATGCACTTTGTCAAATGTGTGTAGATTTTCTGCTATGAATTATGTACATTTTTTTAAAATTCTGAAGTCAGTGTAAGTAATATTTTAATGTTTGCATCGTAGGACTGTTTAGTGTAGTGTAAAATACATTCGTAATTATTGTAAAAAATTAGCTTTTATTAGTGCTTTTGTTTTTGCAGAACAACACTATTGAATTTGTGATCAACTTAAAACACATAGAATTTTAATATTGAGAAATAAGAGGATCTTAACATTTCAAGATAAATTTACTCAACATTAGTCAAATAGGTGACACAAAATTGTTGTTATCTTCCTAACACTCAAGAACTTTGCTGAAAACTGCTGCTTGCATTGTGTACTTACTTTGCTGTTCTTTAAGTATACATGTCTTAGTTTACATACAGTATCTTGTAGCTTTGAGCATGTAGTGAAGTTGATAAGTTATCACCAGGCAAGAACTGCATCTCTGTGCCTGTGCCAAGTGGAGTCGAGAGTGTACGTGAAGATAGAGGCATCAGACTCGGAGTTCTACTGCCAAGCCATCGACAGTGTGGATGAGCACAGCATTGGCTGTTACAATGCCATCAGGCCAGGAGAAGTGTGCATGCTGCGTGCTAGCACTGCGCTCCAGTACCAGTTGTTGTGTGAAGTTCACAGGCAGAGATTGCTGAGACACAACTGCTGCGCTGGCTGCGGCATGTTCTGTACTCAGGTATGTGCTTGCTATTACACTGTACTCTAAGTAAGCAAGTTGTAGTATGACTAAAGTACAGGTCCTGAGCTGTCCCATTCATTAATTTCAATTATGATTCAGTACTTTTATCATGACATCCGACTGTCTTGTACATCACAAAGTTTTAAATTATGTCCCTTATTAAATGTATAGTATTCTAGTTTTCTTTCTGCTTTTATTTTCTAACATTTCTTAAAGTTCTTGATCTTGACTTTGTGTTTGGTAGACCTTCGACTACATATAATATTACCAGTTACCAATACGAACATTTAATTTATGGCTAAATGAAGAGAGGGTAGTTATAATACTAATGCAGGAGGAACAGTAACTGTATGGTAGCCTACATAACTTGTACTGTGATCTGTTTCTGATGCACATACAGTACATTCAGTCTGCACATAAGTACCCATATCATATACTGAAACCTCGTTAATACAAACCCTGTTAATACAAAGTTCTCAATAATACAAAGTGTTTTTCTTTTACCCTTGTAATGCGATACGAGATTAAGTATTAACTTTGAAGGTCAATAAAAAGTTATCTTATGCATACATAAAGTAATGTGAGTTTCAGTGGTTAAAAGAAGTCATACCAGTGTAATGAAGGTTTTTATTTTGGGGTTAAACATTCTGAAAATATATTTATAGAACTTTTTGAGGTTTTGTAAACATATTTTAATACAAACCTCGTTATTGCCAAAAAAATTTAGTACCTTCAGGTTTTTATTAATGAGGTTTGACTCTCTGTGTGTGTGTGTGTTTGTGCATGCATGATTGTGTGCGTGTAGAGAGAGAGACAGACACACACATCCACACACTCATGCATCTGCACCCTCACATGCACTCATACATGCTCGCACGCACACACATACACACACGAAATGGGTGAAACAAGGGAGATTGGTGACTGAACATGATGTAGTAATTGGCAGCCTCATCTGTAAGCAGTCCATCAGGGCGGTGGTGGATTTACAATAATGCAACGCACGTGTTGCGAAAGACACAACACGACACCAAAAATAATGTTACATGTCCTTGTCACTACATACTAATTTGTGTAACAGCTATACAGTAGTTCCTTCATTTTCCCATATGTTAGTAATAAATTTTAAATTCTCACTAGCTTTCCCGAATATGAAAATAAAGTTCTAATTACACATTTTGCTTAGAAAAGGTTATGATTTGCTTACTATAAAATACTAAAATGTCTCTTAAAATAAATAAATGTAATTTATTACCACCTCAACTGTTATACAAACTTTTGGACATAAAAACATTTTTAAATGAATTAAATTGAACTCCTTTCTATTCAGTATTCACTTTGCTACTGCTATTTTTGTCGCTTTGACGTCAGAGAACCCTAAATATTTATTCAATTTCCTAGCTGCCCGATGGTCGAGAGATTCTGCATTTGAATGAGTTTCCTGGCACAGTAAAATTAAAAAAAAATTAAAAATTATAATACAAATTTCAGCTTATTTAAGTAAGAATATTCGTCTTAGCTTATGAATGTGCTATTTTATCACAAAAGAAATTGATATTTTATTAATTTTTTTGCTGTGTTATGTGTAATTACTGTTTTCATCTGCCTCTTAATTTTCTAATTGTAAGGTAAGTGGTTAAGTACCAACAATCTTTGTTTTCACAACATTTCTGAAGGCAATTTTACACTTGCAGTCAATTTTCTTCACAATTTTAACATATTGTCATCTTCAAGTGATTGTTTTACCAGTGCATCATGCTACGTTTTCTCTACATCCATGCTACGTTTTCTCTACATCCTCTGCCTGGCTTGATGCCACACTCCCTTTTCCTTCACACCTCTGTTTGTCCTAACACATGTCACATGCATCCCACCACTACCCTCGCATTGTTTAACTTCCTGAGTCCCATTCTTTAGTATCTCCCTTCAGGCCTAGTCCATGGTTACAATGCTGCGCTTGAAAGAGACAAGATATGCAGCTTGTATATCTACTTCCCGCTGTGCGGAGTAGCCAATACCCGAAGGGATGGTCACCACCCCTCCTGCCTGCCTCACTTGCATAACAAACCACATACCCTTACCTTTGTGATGCCTAGCCAAGCTGAGGTTCTTTTACCTTTGCCATGCCCTTCAGCGGGCACAGGCTTGTATAATGCCACTGTTTCATTAGCCCTGGCTCCATAATAGCCAGAGCGCCTTGCTATCACTGTTGTTGATATTGGGTTAGCTGTCCCAAGGGGCCAATTGCCCCTCACCAGACCCTCGCATGATTCAAACTGCATTCATAAACCAGGCCTTTTGTGCCAAGCGGGTACACATTGCTCACTTTCTATCTGTGTTAAGGGGGATGCCCAGAGACAGGGCAGGGAAAAGTAAGCTTCTAGAGCCAAAGTATCCACACTGATGCGAGAGATACTTGCTTTCCTTAACCCTTACACGGAGGTATGCTCCCTCCAGAACAGCATCTCCACAGTTGAATGTAGGGGAGGGAAGATCAAGGGGTGGGAGGGGGGTCCTACATCATCACCAGGTCAATGGAAGTTTTGCCACTCCTTGATCCTCTCCCTATCACCCTTCCCAAATCAGCCCCCTCTCCACCTCACCCTGCCTCTGCAAACCATGTTTAAAAATTCTCTCACCTTCTTTCCTGAGCAAGATTCTGTCCGGAAGACCAATCCTTCCATTGTTTTCGGTTGTACCTGCCCGACGAGGACGCGGACTCTGCCCAACATTCCGGCCCTCTCTCTCTCCAAAACCTTAGGCTTTGTACACTCCAAAACCTCGTCAGCAGTAGACAGCCAGCCAGGTCCTACCTCTTCCGGTTAAGTAACATTCCTTTTTTGCTGACCTACATGATCACCTCAAACTGTGGGGCTCATCTCCTATCTTTAGTACTAGCTTCCCGTCTGTGGGGGGGTTTAGTCTGCCACCAACCAGCTCTGAAGCCAGAGGTCTGTCATACTTCTTTTACATGAGATGACGTTAAAAAATGTTGGACGCACTCTCCATACATTCTGTTCATTCAGACAGAAGTGCTCAGTAGCACTTGTATGACAGTATCCTGCCCACATTTTCAACTATCATCGTTATTGTGCAACCTATTTGACATAGTACATGCTACGTAAATTTTTGGTCAGATGTTTGTGATTTAACAGTTTTTGGGAAGGCTTAAATAAATTCACTGCATTTTTTTTGCAATTCAATACTCATTAGCATTATGTTTTACTGTTACTTGAATTCTTTCACTAAAATTATGTTGAATGTGTTTTAAAATGTGTTTGTTACAATTTTGTGTGAATCCACAGCATAGCTTCTAAGTTTGTTTGCAATTTTTAAGGAATTCTGTTGCGTGAAGCACTGTAATGAAAATTCCTATGGAAAATACAGAACATATTTGGCCAAGATGTTGCTGTAAGAATGGTAACTTGTTTTGTTTGTAGGGAAGGTTTGTGATGTGCTCGTCTCAGCATATATATCATCGTAGTTGCAGTAGAATGATAGATCAAGTTGCAGTGTGCCCCCACTGTGGTATAGAAACTCCCGCTGCAACAGACTTCCTCATTACCATGCAGGCTGCTAAGAATCCAGTCTTCCTTCCCCAGCAGAAGTCTGCTGTAAAGTTGTGAGTCGTAACATTTCTGTTATAATTGGCCTGTCTTAAAATAAGTAATTACAAAGAAATACAGACAGAAATGTATAAGTACACTTACAGAATTGCACTTGCAGCTAATTGTACACGTAAACTTCGAAGGACAAGAATTTTTCTACATTGTTTCAAATTTTCTGCTGGACCCTAGTGGTCCTTTTTTATGTATTATTAGTTATTACCTGTAAGTTAAATGTATAAAATTTTAACTACCTAGGTTTTAGATTAATTTCTATTCTATAAAGATAAATAAGATACAAGATTTTCATTTGGACTGTATGTCTCAATATCAATTTTTATATTCACAATTATGTAATCATAAAAATTACAATTTGTGCTTGGCTTAGTTGGTTAATGCACTGGAGAATTTACAAACTCAAGGCTTATTAGTTTGAACCCCACCATCACCAAGTAATTTTGAATGCTTATCAAACTGTGCATCCATGTGTGTTTTAGTTTTCTTAAAATAGTAGAATCCAATGCTGTGACCTGAAATACTAAATCCTAAATGTTATAACCGGTGTCATACATGCAACATTAGTGATTCATCAGTCAACTGAAATGGTGTACATATCTTGAATTCGCTTCGTATCCTTACTTACTCTATGATAACTTAGTTTGGCTAAGAGAGGCAAAAGGAAAGATTAATTTGGTGGAAGACCTCTGCTGAGTTGCATTAATTCCAATTGCATGTCACGTTTCCAACAATTAACAGCACGAACCATGTCATGACAGGATTATTAAAATCTAGTTAGTGATAAATTACTACATTATAAACTTCAAATTCCTTAAGTTTCTGGATTCAACTACGTAGTGAATTAATTAACGCTTTTAAAAAACTTTTCTTAAAACTTTCCACCTTGAGCACGAGTGTTGGACCCATCAGTCTGCTAGGTTCATGTAACTTAAACTGGATGTTGTTATATAAACTGACCCTGTGCCAGTTGTAAGTTATCAGTAAAACATGCCTAAAATTTATCAATTTACCAAAAAAGTATTTTAGTCCTATAAGGGCAACACTTACACCGAGATGTAGGAATAAAATACTTTTTTGTAAAACTGTTCTTAAGCTGAAAAATATTTAATACATTACATACAATTGGTGCATAGTCTGTTGATGCATAACTCAGTCCAATTGGTGTATACAATTTTACTTGTTTTACGGCTGTCTTATAGGTTAGACTTTTTTTTTACACGACTATAATTTTTCCAGCCCACACGCTAAGATATCATTTGGAGGGAGCTTTTCAAACCAGCCAGTAGAGATGGTCAGTCAGAGCAGTCCTTCGTCACCTCTTGTGCCAGCGGAGCTACTGCAGGTGCCAACACGACCTGAGGGGATGCCAGTGCCACTCGACAGGGACAAGTTAGATCACTTACTGAGTGTTTCATCAAGCATGTTAGATCCTGGCATGAACCATGCACTCTCTCAGAGGTCTGTTTCTCTGACTCTCTGGATCATCGTATCTGTATTTATTGCTTCTTGCTATGAGGCGCTTTCACATGGTCAAATTTTGCTTCAATTTTCTGTCAAATTTATTGAATTCAATTTATTTAATGCAGTGTGACGCCATGCTTACTTCATAATCGTGGCCATTTTGTCTTTCAATTTATTGAAAGACATGAGTTTCGTGAAATATTTTAGTTTCAAACATATTTGAAATTCTCTTGAATAAAAATATCTAAGATCAGAAAATAGGTTTTTCTGGCATTATAAAATTCAAATAACATAGTATTTTAGTTCTGTATCTGAATTAAATAATGTTAAAATAAACATATGCATAGTTTCTTTTAAATAATACGTACAAAAATAATGATAAAGTTTGTATTGGTTGAACCAAATATTTTTGTGTCATGCACAATTAGTAGATATTTACAAAATATCTACATTATTAATGTGACAACTTTTTAAGTGACCCATTCAGTGTTTATTGAATCTAATGTCTTGAATTGTTGTGCTATTCAATAACTTAAATTCAAGAGATTGAATTCAATAAATATTTGATTGTGTGAAATGGCCTTTAGTGTTGCTTCCATTTGACATTTATTATTTAGGATGTTTCTGTTGAAATTTATTGTAGTTCTTCTTCCCTTTCTGTTTTAAGTATCTAGTCTAGAATTATCTATAAAATAATTTTGTATTCTATTTGCTTTATTTAGAGAAAATTAAATAGAACGGAATATTTTTTTCGTAAAAGATTTATAACTTACATTTTATTTTATAGGTCTGTGTAAAATTTCATTTTCCAATTTGTGCATTTATAATTTCATATATTAATTTAAGCAAAAAAATAATTTGCATTAATTATTAGTACATATTACGGTAGTACCATTAGTACTTAGATTGTGGTAGTTAAGTAATATGGCCATATAAACAATTTCAGGGTGTGTATCCAGCCCTCAAAAGAAAATTCTGTGACTTTTGGCGACTTTATAAAAAATTTTTATTCCCTTACAATTTTATGAATGTTTTAAATAATTACTGACTGAATTCATCAGCAATCATCAATTATTAACTAAATCTACTAAAATAAAGAAAACAGTTTTGTCAACTTTATTAGCCTTAATTTCTTACAATTAATAGTACTGTACCATTTTTACTCACATGATAGCAACATATATGTAACTAAATTTTGCCCCAAAAATGTGGGTGTTTTCCAGAAATAAGTTCCCTGTGTAGATTTTTTTATTAAGATGAGGTAAGTGTACACATTTATAGTGCATTTCTTTAATATTTTGTAACGTTGGTGATTCCCATGCTCAGGTGAGGACGATACGAGTTCACAGATTAGAGCTTTTCTTCACTTTTATTACTTTCATCAATATACAATATACACAGAATTCTTTATGCAGAAGAAAACAAGTCACTATAGCACCGACCTACATCTTATAACGGTAAGTAATATCCAATTTACTCCTGCGCAACCAATATACTACAACTGAAAAACTGGGCACCGAACCTACAACCATTCTCGTCACCGCACATCTTTTCTCTACCTCCCGCTTCCCTTCTTCATGGCGTGACTTCGCTTCGGCCAATCAGCTCTTTCCAGCTATAGGGGTTCTTATAATGAGCCTCAACGGTCATTGGCTGCTATCCTCACCTGACAATTAACCACCCCATAAGGCCATTTGATTGACTAATAAATTGAAAAATTTAACTATGCATTAAAAAGGATAAAAAAAATAATAGAAATAATTTACGCTTGTTACTATTCTGTTTAACAAATAAAAATATTAAAATAGGCTACATTACAATTTCATGTGATAATATGACACGGAATGGTGTGAAAACATAATATAGCGACAAGTAAACGTAACCACAAAAACTTGTGTGAATTATTGATTTTATGTGAAGGTGCTAATTCAAAATTACAATAGGTAATTATGATGAATGTTCAAATTAAAAATGGGGAGATATCAATCTTGGACACAATAAAAGACATAAATAAATTATTATAAAGAACTGGTACCGTATGTTAATCACACCACTGCTTCAAGTCACATGCGATGCTAATACACACATTTTAAAACACAAATACACGATAAGATAACACATGACCACTCGTGTGTACGGTCAGATGATCACAGTGTTTTTTTTTTTTTGCAACAAACATAATGCTGGTGTAAACTACCAGAGAAGAGGAGCATGTGTGTTCGACAATGCTACTGTATATTGTTACGGGGGTAACTAGGGGCGTGCTTAGGTTCCAGAAGTAGAGAACTCACGGGAGGTACACAACCTTAAAATAGGTTCGTTATCAACAAAGACAATTAAAGTTAAAGAATTTGTTTTAAGAATTTAATACAAAAACAAAAATCAAAGAAACGTTTACAAAATTTTGACTAGAATCGACAAGTAAGAAAACAAACAAAACTACGTACGACTTATAAACATTACTACATTTCCATTTCTGCGACACAAATACAGTTACTGTTATTCAACTTAATCACCTAACAAAGTTTAAAATCTACTAAATATCTAGTTTTATTTTCCAAACGTCTGGACTGTTCACAACGACAGTGCAAGTATTTAGATCATTTATACGTCTCGTATAGTCACTCCTAATGGCCTCAAGGTAGGGGGTATTTCCAAATCAAAAATAAATAAATAAAGTTAACTTACGTGTTCCGATAGCCTGTCTTCATACTCTGTTCCAGCGGGCACCTTCCCACTGCCTCTGACCGATGACAACGGCCCCAGGGGGAGGGCAGATCCCCCTTTTAAAGCTCATGCCCTGCTTAGCCCGCATTTCGCGCGAGGCGATGACCCCAATGCAGTGCCCCCGACTTGTGGAAACATAGCTGCCCGGGTTTTCGGTTAAATCTCCACGACCAGTAGCAATCTACAAGGACCACGCCAAAACACGAAATATAAAACCAATAAAATTATGAAATTTTGAATTTACCGGAAATTTGGACAAAAAAAAATTAGGGCCTCATAAAAATCAAATGTAACAATATTAAATTGCTGAAGAAAAATATTGTACTGCACCAGGCATGAAGTCCTCTAACTACCTTGCACTGTCAATTACAAATCAGGCTGTCCTGTCTCAGAGTGCACAGTTGATACTCTTGCAAATCTCTTACGTTCAGTTCCGAGATATGGCTCGAGTTGTTTATGTCACGTGCATGCTTGTAACACGCACGTACTGCCATTCTACTGTCGCTGAAAAGACAGGTGTTGCCATTACACACATTTTCTTAAATTCCTCTGTTATCCTTTCAAAAACAAGGATACAGTCATTATGCCATTCTGGCCAGTGTTTGAGTGAACACTGTAATTGTAATATCTATTTATTTATTTTTTTCTTTAATTCAGACTGAAGATAAAGTTTATACATTTATTAGAATCATGGTTTGGACTAGAATTTTAAAATGTAATCAGGGAAAATATCATTAGGATTGTATGTAACTATAAATGAAGGAGCTATAGGTATTTTAAAGTTAGTTGAAATGAGCTGTGGTATGCTTTGATTCTGTGGTAGTAACCATATTAAAGTAAAATATATTTTGTAATTCTAGAAGTATAGAATTTTGTGCCATGTAAACATTTAAAATTAATTTTTCCTGTTAATGTTTCTTTGGGATAAACTATTAAAATGAATACCGACATGAGAGAAGAACAGCCATGTACAGAATAAGTTTGCCTGATTGTCACATTTTTCTGTGTAAAATAATTCCTGGAAGTGTGTTGGAATTTAAACCACAACACCCTGGGGGAACACAGGGTCTCTGTAATCCTTTTTTTACAGACACGCTTCCCAGGAAGAGAAATGTCAAAATCAGGCAAACATCTGTACAGGTTTTAATAACTTGTTCACGCAGCTAAATAACAACTTGGTACCAGTTAGGTGGAATGAGTGTGTGAGTAAGTGATTTTGGTCAGCACTTAACGTCGAGGTTTTCAACGCTGGTGAAGGGTGACATGAGATGAGTATGGAGTGGTGCCAGATTGAAGGGGCAAGGGAATAGGGAGATCCCAGAGAAAATCCACTGACCGACAGCATCTTGTTTTACGATTCCCACATGTTAAAATCCAGGGATGGACCCCACTGGGAATCAAACTCGGATTGCCTTGGTGGGAGGCGAATGGTCTGACCATTCGTCCACTGCAGCTCCCAGTTAGGCGGAAGAAAATGCACAACTATGTAACTATGTTTAAATTTTACTGCCTGTAGCATAGAAGCCTACAGCAAATTGAATAACCGGGCTTCGGTGGCCAGCTGTATATGCTGTAATTTATACACGGATGCAAGAGGTAGAAAAAAAGGGGGAAAGACATGTGTTACCTGTATAAGGGAAGTAGGGCAGTCCTCACATAGCTGATATCATCTTGCTAACAACTGCCGGAGAATGCTAAAGACAAAAAGAGAAAGAAAGATCGAAAATGTAAGTGTATGGTGTGGGAAAAATGTGTACTCACATCGTATTCTAATTTTGTCGCACGCTTCAGTCATCAAATGTTACAGTACTGGCATTCGTACAGCAAAAGAGTTTGGAGGTCTTAAAAGAAGGAATTTAAATGCCACCACTTATTCAAGTCATACTTTCATGTTAATTTAAGTTTCGTACATGACGAGATTATGTATTTCCGAGAAAAAAATATTGTTTTGAATTGTGTCATTAGTCTTATATAGTGAAACTTTTCTAAACAAATGATATTCACCAAAGGACTAGGTCTGCCACTAGGTTAGGAAAGATGCAAGGTAGCTGTAGCAGCCCAGAAAGTTGACAGGTTTGGGGTGATTAAGGGCTTGGGAGGGTAGCAGTAGTGTCACTACTGTGTAGAATGTTTTAAAATGTAGGGCTGACTGCCTGTGATATTGTGCATAGTGGCCAGCTTTCTTGGTCACTCTACTTGGTAGCAGTTTTCATCACAGGACACAGAATGAGATTATGCGGAAGCTTGGTTTGCTAATAATGTGGTTTATGTTCAGTGTTCATTCCCACAATTACCACGGATAATTGGGAGTTAGCTATAGTTACCCAAAAGTTAACAGATCGACTTAGTAATTATACTTGAGATTATCTTGATGTATGGTATATTTTGTTTTCAGTAGACGTTTATTGTTCTCGTGTATTTTGATTATAATTTTTTTTAGTGTAAAGCTGTCAGAATTTTGTAGTTTTATTTACATGTAAAACAATATTTGTGTATGTATCTTGTAATATTTAAAACACTGTTTATGGTGGACACAAAACGTGTATGGTAGTGGAGTATGCATATGGCATGTTCACTTTTATTTTTAAATTGTATACAGTGTATTTCTATTGAATTGGTACATAGTAATTTAATTCTTTAGTTGGTGTTTGGGTTTTATTGAATTCTTTACAATTTGGCATTTGTAGAAAAAATTGTTTGCTATATATTTGTAGTTTAGTAGAACTATTTGTTGCATACAATTGATGCGCCACAGGTGCATCAATACATTAAGCCACCTTGCGTGGCTTTCCCTTTCGCCTCCTGCCTACAATCACAGCTGCCTCGAGAACGTGCACGTCCCACAACACACTGCTTCCGAGAGGCGTGGGTGGTCCACGCCCATCCCTTAGCCTGGCAGTGAGCATGTATCCCTGCACCTCCTGCCCCAGAATGAGGAAGGCCATCTTCCCTGCTGCTTTTATCTCACCCCTGCTCACCCCAGCTGGGTATACAGTGTACTGCTGATTGTAGTTTGCCAAGTCTAGCTCTACCTGGCTGCTGACCATGTTTACTTGTAGCAGGGTGTGCGCCTTGGACGTACTAACTAGTCTGACATTCTCTGCTGCTGTACAAATCTGTTCTACCATCCAGGCATCCATTGCTAGCTCACAGTTTCTCAGTGACACTTAGCGGCTACAACCATGTCAGCCATGCAACTATGAAAGTTATGGCAGGGCCACCCTTGTCCTTTATGTACCATGTCATGCTCGGTAATGATTGGAACTTAATCCCATGTAGTGCTGTCCCAGGTTGGAGCTGTATGTGCTTTTCCTTTGGAATAAATGCAACTTTATCCAAACACAGTGTTCGCTCTCCCCAACTATGTATTCTATCCTCACTCAGTACCTGTACATCCACCTACTTATTACATAATTTGATTTCCAAGGACTAAATACCTCATGGCAGGTTATCTTTCCCACATTATAATACAGCTATTTAGACGTCTTAAGGTATGGGACTCAAACTTGAGTTGCTGCAGGAGCTCTTGGGCACACAACTGGTAGAGGGTGTTTGGATTCTTTGCCACTGAAGGCCCACAGTAGTCATAAACACAGCGCCAGTGTTCCTTGGCATTTACTTCCTGGAAGCTGGACGTACACGTATTAGTTTTGTTAGCTCTGTATCAATAGGAAATTATCCTTTATTTTTCTATGGTATTTCCATATGTCTTGCCGCCATAGGACAATACTAATCTCAGACCAGACAGTTAAGTTACCTAGAGATTACCCGTATGTTATGACATAGAGCAGGGAGGCAACACTGGGATGGGTCATCTTGGCTCAGGGAAGGAATACTTTGGAGCAATGTCCAAACTCTTGGCACATCTACACCTCCCTCTGGAACCTGTTAGCCAAACAACCATGGGAGGCTGTCACAAGGCCACTGACTCAGCCAGTCTATTCGCTGTGCCTCAGCACGAGGACCATTGCATGCCCAGATGCTGTCAGCTGTTTATGCTGCTTTCGTTGCCTGTGAAAATTCGGACCCATCCAAGTCACCCATTAGTACCAACAGGATAAATGCATACACAATGTTTGCACCTTGTCTGACAGTCACCTGATCCAGCTCTATTTTCATGCTGCCATTGCGCAGTAAACTGAGATTATCTAGGTTTTGATCCCTCAGTGCTGGCGATACAGAGGACCGTAAACTCAGCCCTGCAAGACCCCATCACTTGAGCCATTCGCTTTCCGCTCCTAGGGAGAGATGGGATGCTCTCCTCGCTACAAGAGACTTGTTACTGCACAGTAAAAGCACACACATCCAGCTAGAGGTTGCACTTTTTTTTTCTTCCACATTGCAACCATTGTTTGAATTGGGTTGCTTCTAGTACATTTGGTACTGATGCTGTGGTTTCTTTTCACCACAAGTGTTTATCTAGGCCTTATTTATGTGATATCACATATGAAGCTACTCCATGTCTAGTCTTTTGAGGTTGTGTAAGAGCATACAGAAAGTCAGTATAATGAGAGTCATTGAAGACAAGGTGTTGCAGGGAAAAACTCTTTATTTCCAACACTGCCTCACAGTCCTGGACGAGTGAACACATGTTATAATCAGGGCCACTGGACAGGTTTACCACCTGCCTCTAAATATGCTAATAGACAGGTGTACTGCTTTGCTAGTAGAGACAGTATCCGTAACCCAACCACCACACATGCTCCCAATCAGGTTCTGAACTTTATTACACGTGAAGGATGGTTTCATGGACCAGTTTATACAACGTGAGTGACAGGCATCAGATTTAACAAGTTGTTTAAGTTTCAATGTCGAGTAAGCATTTTGGGAAGTTGGTGGTTTCGTGGTAAAAATGAAGTTGGTGTACAGTATGGTGAATGCAAAACATAAATTTAATATTTAGTTTTTTTTTTTTTTTTTTTTTTTTTTTTTTCAGGTATACTGTGAAGAGTCTCTACCAAGCTGCTAAAACTGGAAATGCAGAGAAACTAATATTAGTTTTGGGTAATGTCCTATTTTGTCCATTTACATATGTAGTTTTAGCATTTTGCTTTAAGATGCACAAATTATTGAATAGTTTTTAAATATAAAATGTAACTTTTCATGGCATGAGGTGGGAATATTTATTGCTCTCTTGTTTATTTTACAGTATAATCTCATTATAAAAACAACTTTCAGTAGCAACAAAAAAATATCTTTATTGCAAGTTGTTGTAACATATATCCAAATCATTTTATGTGTATTATGGAGGGGTGATGCACTATACAGTTGTTATAGGGTAGATGATGTTATAACCATACTTTTTATAACGAGTTTTCACTGTATGTACGTATTTACAATACTTACATCGCGAAAAACGAATAACACTTACAATGATGTGTTGTAAACACATAGCATACTCTAGGACACCTACAGTTACACTAGACACCCGATTTTACGAACCCTGGATTTAACGAAGGTAACGATTCTACGAATACAATCTCAGGAACCCTCAAAAAATAACAAAATTATATGACAAAAAAAATTGTAAGGAATTACGTTGACAATGAATAAAACATACTGTATCTAATTCACGGCATTAAAATATGAATTGTAGAGTTGCAGTTATTACTTGGTAAGTCACAATATTAAAAATAAAACAAAAATAGTGAAAATCCGTTA
>PNEQ01120006.1:0-32266 GCA_003012365.1 Medauroidea extradentata | reverse complement strand
GGGGGGGGGGGAGTAGGGGGAACAAAAATTAAGTTTTGATATTCATCTTTCTTTCGTCCGTAGGTACCTCTTTTTTATCATGAAAAAACTAAACGTTTCTCCCTTACTATATTTTGCCCTTCATTATTCAGTCAGTTGTGCACAGTACATCGCTAGATTACTATTTTTTATAATAAGATGTAATAGATAGTGTTAGTGGCATGACATTTCACAAATCCGGCGCAAAACTTTGTAAGAAATTTGACCGAATGGTTTTCGATTGCTGACGAGTTTAGTTTTAACATTTTCTGGGCTCTCGATTTGAGTATTTGCCAATATTTCATGAATATTCCTTGCAATTCGCTTGACGTCACAAAGAAGGGGTGGTACCATTGCCATGTTTAGTAGATGGCCCCGGCCTTATATCTGGCAACCCTGCCGGAAAGGGTCTCGTCAACGATGGTGGCTCCTCCTGATTCGTCGGTGTGTAGGGCAAAATAACGAATCAGGTACAGCCATTGCCTTTGGAGAGCTAAAAGAAATGTTAAAATGACCCTTGTGTGCAGTGTTGCCAGATATAAGGCCGCGGCCTTCCATTAAAGATGGCTGTGGTGGTACTTATAGTGCCATACAACATTTTTAACTTTAATTTACCATGTACTCTTTACAGATTATGTACCTTATTAAATTCCATTGACAGATTAGCTATTAATAGCATGAGAAATAAATAATTGTGGTGTTGTTACTAAGCGATTATCAACAGCGTAGAGCTGGCACCGATTGATTAGAATTTTAATTGATATTTTCGCGACAGTATTTGGTTACGCCCAGTTTTAAAATATATGTTTTGTGTTAAGTAGGGGCCGCAGCTACCGACAAGTCAGACCATCAGCCACCCACCAAGGCAGTCCATGTTCGATCCCCAGAGGGGCTGGTCCCTAATTTCTCGCATGTGGGAAACGTGGCGGTAGTTGCTGTCGGCAGCGGAATTTTTCTGGGTACTCCAGTCTTCCCCCGTTTTACTCATTCCGTCACTTTTCCATTGTAGGGCTTCATTTCATTGCTCAGTCAATATCCTGCTCTCGGTACCCTTCCCATACGATAATTCACTTTAATGTGTAAAGTGAACCTAAATATTTTCCCGAATAAACTAACTTAAGCAATAACATTTTATTAATGTAGAGTTTCTTACAACAGGATTAAAGAAAAACATCTATAACACAGTACGATATCATTAATGTTGTGTCAGTAAGTAGAGGTATAGTGTCTAATGCATCGTCAACAGCGAGATGATTCCAAGATGAAACTATTGTCATTAACAGACAGAAAACGAAGGTGGGATTGGTAATGAACTGTTTTTAGGAGACACCCTAGCATCTAATTGGAAAACCACGGAAAATATAAATCAGGATATTTCTACGAAGAATCAAAACCAGTGATTTCTGAATTTATAAGTTATGTTAGCGTATACTGGTTTAATTCTGGCGTCTTCAAAGTGCAACTAACGCTGCACAACGCCAGATATATCCTGTGCTTATTTTAAGCATATATAGTTGCTACGTAATTACGTTAACTGGCAGAGGTATTAAAATTTTAATCAGTAGTATGTCACACACGTTTACGAAAATTAGTCCCATATTTGACGTTTAACATAAGCTTAATACGCATGTCTATAAGCTTTAGTTATCGTGTAATTAAAATCATCAGGAATCAAGGAACATTAATTTTGATCACAGAAACGCTCACGTACATTGCCAGTACGTAAATCTCCTTAAAGTCCAACAAATAAATATTTCGAAATGCAGCATTTAAAAAATGGTGTTTCCCTGTGAAAATCTTGAAATTATTTTAAGTCAATTTATCACTCATCGTTTTGGATCAATGGGCAAAGAGCAAATCGATGGTGTTGTTCAGTAAGGGCGTTATCAACATGCAAGTCTGTCTTCTATTAAATTTTTTAGACATAAGTTACTGTTGCATATTTAAAAAAAATCTTATTGTTGATAATTCGTCATCAACAATAAGATTATTTTTTTAATTATAACACCATCGAAAAGGTCAGGATAAAGAGCCAACAATCCGAAGGAAAAAATAGGCTTATAAGCTCAACTTCCTCTCAGTGTATCTGTGTGTGTGGCTGTGTGATTATGTCTGTATTTGTTTGCCTGTGTGTGTCCGGGTCTGTGTATGTCCCACTCTAAATCTTTTGAGCCCCTGGGCCAAATTCCATCAAATTTGGTATATGTGTAGTAGGCCTACTTGGAAATGTCACCTGAAGTTTATGGCTTTTGTGCATGTTCATAGTTATTTTAAATGGCGGTCATTTCAAAAGTTTTGTGCTATATACTATCACAGGAAACACAAAACCTAATCATACCAAACTAAGTACTTATGTAGTACTTTTCAGTGTCACCTGACTTTCATATTGGTTGTTCATATCATGTTCTTATTTTTCAGTCCGTGGTCACTTCAAATTTTCAGATGCTATGCCATATTTAACACTGTTGTCGCGACGGGCTACGACAGTTTTTTTTTAATAATTTGTTATTTTATATTTAAGAGACTAGCGTTATTTCTATGCTAGTAAATTTATTAGATGTAACATTTTGGAATCAGCACACATTTTTTACGTTAGTCTCCTAAATGGATTCCTACGGTAACGAGTTGTGTGATTGTGTAGAGAAGCAAAATTGATGGAATGCACTATGGGCAACACTGTACACGGAGGGTGGCCAATGTCATGCAGTGTGCTGCATTGCCCTCACTGTGTTTTATGACAAAAATTATTTTATATAATGGTTTTTAATTCATTTAAAAAAATTTTACTCTGGAAATGAACTGTTTAAAAATTTATCAGTGACTTCAGCCTAGGTAAAATATTTTCAACAGATTCAATTTGTGGTACTATAAGTGGTTACAGAGAAAAATACAAATAATTAATACTGGGCCTTAACATGACGTAACATATTTAATGATACTATATTATTACATATCGGGAAATTAAATAACATTAAATGGCATACATTAAATCAAATGATTAGTTTCCTTTCTTTCGTGCAGCTATGTGTTACAGGTTCATAGGTTTAAGTGTATTTTAACAAAGCTCTTTTCAGAAATGAACAGGAAGAGAGTGAAATCACAAATAGAGCTAAATGAACTGCAGAGAGTATACCGGATGCATTGAATGCCAGTTGCTGAGAAGGGGTTTCGTGCACATTTTGGTCCATAAAATCAATCACTAAGGGCATGTTCATAGTATTGTCCTTATCGTTTTCGTGAAGGTAAAGTCTGACAGCATGGGCTTAAGCCCTAAAACCACCATTTTGTAAACAGTGTATACACGAGACACAAAGTGGTATATTAAGTCTTATTGCACGGTAAAATTCCGTCTTAGGGACTTTTAAGTTATATGTTTTTGTTTGTCACAGAACTAACTTCAATATTTACTCCAGACAAAAAAATGTATAGGTCTACTCTTGATGGTTTTCTAGTTGTAAGTAATTCTCTAAAATTTTTGGAGCAATGAAAGTTTGTTCCCCATTGTCATAAATGGTTGCTACTCTTAAATTATGATCTGCAGGGAAAAATTTAAGAAAAATTTTTAGAAATTTACTAAGAAATAAAACTATTACAAGGTTTGTACCGCTAGGAGGCACAACTATCGAGCTAGAAACGTTTGAACAGAACGAGGCATAAAACAACTATCATTAAAAGTGTAAAAAATTTTAGATTGTGCTGAAAATTCAAATGGGTGAAATGAGATATATTAATGTTAGAATAATGTTTCTGCTTGTATAGGTTTGTTTCGACTATGATATTCTAACTTTCCTAACTTTCACAACTACTTACTGCATGCACGGTGCCAAATTTAAGAAATAGGTTTTTAGTGATATCTGAAGTGCTATTTTTTCCTTATTAGCAGACTATACAACATCTATTCTTAACGAAAGTTTACTTTGCTATGTGACATTCTATGTGCCAAATTTCGTAATTTTAAAAGCTCCCCCACCGGAGATATAATACCACAAAACCTGAAAACTTAAAACATGGTAATACTATTTTTAAAGGAATATTATATAAGTATATGCTGAAACATTGCGGTAGTTTTCTCTGAGTAGATGAGTTAAAATAACAATTGCCAGTTCTGATACTTTCTCACATCATAAATATGTTTGTTAAAGAAATACGTTTTATTTAATCAAAATCATGCCTGCAAACAAAGTTGAATTTCTGGCACAAATTGGAATAACACGCATAACTAAAAAGAAACGCATTTTATAGTTAAAAAACGGTTTTTGATTCAAAGCTCTATCTTAAATAGGTTTCTTGATGCTACTAAATACGTAAATGTAAAATTTAACATAAAGTGGTATGCACATATGTTGCGAAAATGGTTTAAGAAAAACACCATGGCAGCAAATTTTTCCAAAAATTAGTTTTGATGTACAAACACAAGTATAAATGTGTGTAAAGAAATTCAAAATTTTGAAAAATTATCATGCAACCTAATAATAAATTTGTACTGGGTGATTTCATATGTAATTTCCCGTCGGCCATATTCCTTCATGAAGACCCACGTTCAGTAATATTTATCACATATTTTTTACCATCAGTTAGTACGATCTCCAGGTTGTGTTCAGACGTTACCCCAAACGTCGTGAGGCATACTGTATGTAGGTCCCGAATTTGCTGCTGTAGTCGCACCCAGTTAGTACGTGTGACGCATGTTGTATGGAACACATATCACTACTACGGCAGTCAGCGATTGTCTGCAACGGAGTAAATCTCGCAGTGTTGCAAACACCAAAACGCACCCAAAGTTGTTTCAAACCAACTGTGGAGAACTTCTCAAAGTTGTAGAGTGGCAACACCTAAATATCGGTGTCAGATGACAAAATGACGCATTTTTTGTTATCTGCTGTATTGGCATGGAATATGTATGTGTGGCACAATTAGTGTCTTCCAAGTGTGAATACAACAGCTCTTCAGACATACCGATTTTGTGAATCTCAGTTTACCTTCCTGTGCCTCTTCGAAACCTCTCATTACTTTTGGGAATTATATCTACGTACGAGTAAAACACAAAGTCTATTTAATTTTCTAGGATATTCTAAGACGACAATAAAAACATATAACATTGAAATTTACTTCATGGGAAACTTCGGGGTCGATTCCTGTACTACTTTTACCATGTCATCAGCTGTACTTTTATTCGCTTTTGTCATAAACCCATCGTGATCAAATAGTTGTCCTGATTTCACTTCATTATCGTAAGCAATTATGTGTTCATTGCACAGCCGCTCTTTCTTAAGCAAATCCACTGGCATGCTGTACTGCTAATTGTTTTTTCCTTAGTCGAGACTGACTTAAGTTTTGATGTAACATCTGATATTGTAAATGATTTAAGTTTGATTGTGTGGAGACCACAAGGAATGGTGTTTTTTTAATTCATCTTACTTCTCTATGCTTCTTATATTCCTCAAACTCAATTGGGTTTAATTCAAGTATTTGGTCGCATGATTCCCTTGATACAAGCTATTTACTGGTATTGTACAGTGTATTCTCTTAACATGATTTTCATTTACGGTAATAAACGTTATCATGTTCCCAAAGGACTGCTCCAATTTCTCTGTTTCTGGCCATGTTAATTCACGATGAATCTTCCAAAGCTCATAATTGTCACCACAGGTAACATGCTTTATATCCATGGACAAGTTACATACTGTAATTACGTCATGGTAATTAAGTTCCGATTGTTCTACATCAGTATTCCGCTGGTGACTACAATCACTTCTGAAGTACTCTTCAGTGACCTGTTGATTGTTTATTCAAGGCAAAGGTTAGTTCCCTCTGCAGTAACAAAGCATTAAATCTGTTAATTATGTAATACCATTTCGTGAATTTATTATGAACTTCTGGTGCTGTTATGGTACATTCTTCATGTCACCCAAGTACAGAGATCTCCAACTAGTGTAGTTTGTGCGGTTGCCAACACAATAGAGTCCTAAATTTACCAACCACAAGTTGAAAATAGTTTACACCAACTAATATCTAAAGGATATACATTAAATTTATTTTGTCTCAAACATCAGGTGCGGCATACGGAATTAGACTAAATTGGATATCGATGGTGAAGAATGGAAACCTTCTATGTAAATTTTCTGCGTTTTTTTAAATGTTACTGCACGGAAAATTTGACGAAGTATGTTTGACATAGTGAACATAGTAAATAAAATTTTAACTAAATAGGTTATAAGATTACAGCTGTGGATGTGCTCCATTCAAAATCAACCGTTTTTTTCTGTTTCCTGTGAAATTAAAAAAAAAATTTCATGGAAGGTTTTTATTCTTCACCATCGATATACACAATTTACAAGAGCTGAGTCGGGATGTTTGTGCGGTTCGCAACATCATTGTTCTCGTGAACATAACAGTTTATGTTGAATATAATGTAATAAAAAAATTTTTAACAAAAGGAAGAAATTATAGATATGAGTATATTATCTTGAATAAGTTGTGGGCGAGAAATGACTTCACAATAAAGAGCTACTAACTGTACTGCACGAAAAAGTTAATTAACGAACTATGGCGATTTATTGCTGCAGTGAGAAATTTTATTTTCAGGTATTACATGAGAAGATTTTGGGTGGACATCTGCACCTAAATAAAAAATATCAATTTGTACGTGGTTTAGCCGCAGAATGGCTATTTACTAGTTTTGTAATTTTGAATTGTTCAATTTGGACAACTCCATTTGTGTGTGTCTGTTACATACGAAATACAAATATTTAACTGACACAATACGTTTACGTTTTTACATACAAAATTGGATTACGTGATGTTTGTGTTCACCGATTCGGATGCATCCAATGTTTCACCTCAATTAATGCTGGCAATAGCGATAGAGTTAATACCACAAACAGTTCATTGACGTAACACGAAGTGACAACACTTGGAAACGAATATCTATAGCTGGTTTATAACTTGTTATATATGTATTCAGTTTTAGGCAGCGCTTACTCAATTAGTAAATTATGAAATATTTAAGCTAAAAGATAATTAATCAAGTTGAAGTTAAATGAAACTTAACTGTTTTAAACCGTAAAAACTTTCCAGGTTGGCCGTTTGTATTTAATTGGCGATTGCAGCCACCTAGCATTTCTTGTGTGTCAAATCGAATTCTTGAAATATATATATATAACTAAGACATTGTTTTAAAACTTTGGATAATGTACCGGTACAGCTGACTACAATTTTAATGCAGCTGTTAGATTTTTTCGTCAATTCCGAATCTTTAAGATTTAGTTAGATGCTTTCTTTTAATGTTGTGTGATTTTTTTGCAATACAATTATTTTAGAAACGTTCACAAAGCACGCACATATTCACGTGCGCAAGAATGGGCTTTCAGTGTTATTGAAATGATATTAGGACGTGCTAAATATATTCGTTTGAATTACCTAACGTTAAAATAGCAGAGATTCGTACTCGAACAGGTATCGATAAGCGGGGTCCTAACATATAACCTCATAAATTAAAAACGAAATTTCGGTTATAGTTCATTGAAGAGTTACGAATGGCAGCTGCTTAATGAGAGAAAATTAATAACAATCCGTACGTCTAGTTACTTTTAAGCTAAAACTTCAAAGTCAGGGGCGTCATTTGGGGCCCAGGGGGGGGGGCAAATGCCCCCCTGGATTTAGAATTTTATGTGTATAAATATATTTTTTTGTATTTTTAAATTTAAATAATGCTAACTTAAACACATAAAACTGAAGTTTTATTATTAAAGCATCTAATTCATACATGCTTAATTAATAAAAAAGATGCAACAAGGTCATTGTCGCCGGAAAACCAAATCTTGCCCCCCCCCCCTAGAAAAATTTGAAATGACGCCGCTGTTCAAAGTGTGAATTATGGTATTTTATTAGCCTTGTAGGTGGGGACAAAGAGTTTTGCGGCCCTTTAACACTGAGGTCTTGAGAGTCGGTGAGGGTGATGTGGTGAAAGGACAGCAAAACATCCATGTTCGAACCGGTATTTGAAGTTAGGACCCAACGCAACGCTGACTGGCGTCTAACTGACTACGGTATCAGGCTGGTTCGCTAGCCTTACAAGTGCATGCGTATATTGTGTGTCCATTCATGTGTTGCTTGTATTTATTGCTGCGAGAGAACAGTTATAGATCTTACACTGTTAATGGAATAAGGTTGTTATGTGCGTATGTGGTCGATTTTGAATAACTTTATTAAATTTTGACACTTTTTTTTGGACGTAAAATGTTTAATTTTATATGTATTTTTTAATCACGAAATGCGAATTTTATTGGTCAAAACTTATCCAAGACACATCATACAAAATTATAAACATACTCTTTAATTGCATTGTAACCAAATAGTGAAATATCAATAAGTTCAAGATGCTCAGATAAAATTGTATTAAACAGATAACACAATCGAATGACTTGATAGACGTAAAAGTAAGAACACTATGATTTCTTGTGTCTGAGTAGCTTAGGTGGAATACATCAACACATCACCGACACTTTTGTCATCATTTAGCATTCGTACCTGAGATGAACGTGTTCATAGCAGTACATGTTGATATACGTACCACGGCCTTGCCCAGCTGACGTTATGTAAGTGTGAGCTATATCCACTTGCCTCTAGAAAGGTGAAGCCGGAGAAGTTATGAGGCGACTACGAGTGCGCAGCCAGGCAATGTATTTTAACAGTACATGACCGGTGCTTAGGTTCCATTAACAAAGTCTTCAGTTTATTATGTGTTACTTTTATTAAATGATGTTGAGATTGTCTTAAAACTGGCATAGATCAATCACATGAGTACTTATCCGATAAACTGTTATAAACCTACTATTCGTAACATACAAATACCCAATGATGTATTTAACCTTAGAATTTAACACAAAATTTCAGACTAAAGTATATATATAAAAATACAATATTAAACTGAGAGAGTTTATTGTAAGGAACTGTAGAAGAAACCTTGTTACAGGTAAACAATGCTTTACTTGAGCTTTAAAATAGGGTGAAAAGTCTACACAAACGTATGTTGCTTCGTACGATGGTCTAGAAATGAAAATAATTTGTCTTCGTCTGAGATGTCGCGGTGCCGACGAGTTAACAGAGACGGGACCGGTGTCACAGACAGATAAGAAATAAGGAAAAGAAAAATAATGGTAAGAAGTAAAGAACCATCTCAGTACAGTAACAGGAGTGAAAACCATATATATCTGTAAAGAAGGTGGCCGGTAATGGATATGAAACCACATCCTTTCTAATGCGAAATCAGTGAGTTAAAACTGCACCACTTCGCTCGGTTGAGAAGAAGGCGGTTAGGGTGGTTGCGTCTAACGTCTTTGATGTAAAGGTTACAACCAATACGACGCATGATTAATTATAATGTAGGAAAGAAAGGATAAGTGACACTGCATCATACCTTATTTGAGAATTATTTCCAAGACTATGTGTGTACAAAGTTATTTTGATTTGTAACACTTATATCGTATTAGAAGGTATCATAAATATAGTTTATTCCTTACAGTTGTGCTAGTTCATGTAAAAAAACTTTTGAAAATGTTTATATCATTTATGCTAAGCTTCTAGATAAAATAATTTGATTTGTGCAGCACATAAATAGCTCCTATACAGATAATATAGATACAGAAGTTTCTTCATAATTGTATTAAATTCATAGCGGTCATGAATTTTCTACGAACATTAAAATAGTTTTTTATGTATAGACTTTTTTTGCGAAACATACTTCAAACATAACAGTTTAAATGAGATATTGTATTTAGTGCAAATACAGTATCTCAAAATAATCGAGATAACTCTTAAGTTTCGTACACTTGAAAGTTAATGACTGAAGATTTGTAACAATTTATAAGGGAAGTACTGTACATTTTTGCGACACCAGTAAATGAAACAGCGTATATTAAAGCATGTCTCACGTTCTATTGGCAAACAAAAATCCAGTAGACTAATAGTGCGGCTTTCATGACAGTGCGGCCGCTGGTAAGTCCTGCCGGCATATTTGCCACGAATATGTCCTTATGGACTTCACGCTTCTCGTTCTTATCTCTCGATTTTCCAGGGATGGAAAATGGTTAGTAATATCAGCAAAAGTTAGCTTTTTACCACTGTCAGTATTTTATCAGTTTTATATAACACTGTTCAGCTATGTCAGTGTAAAATTTTTTTGAGGAGTTCATCTTAGTTAGGAACCCTTTTGTATGTCTCAACTCATGTCCACGGTATTTATTTTTATTCTTACGTTTGATTTTTTTTTCATGCGAATCTGTTGGATTATAGATTTTCAAATGATTACCTTATTTTAAGTTGTAGACAGCCTATGACAGACATCGGAACTTGAATGTATTCCAAATTGGTCTTAAAGCTAGGTGAAATGGCACCTAATTAAATTTTCGTTTGTATTATATTATTAACGAATGGCCATATCAACGGAAGGATTTGCGAATGTTCAAACCAGTCTCTTAATACAACAGCATGACACTTCTTAGTGGTTGTTCCTAAAAAGTGCTAGTGAAAGGTTCCTCGGTTAATGGCCAGCTGTGGTTGATTATTTTAAGTGCTTTGTTCTTAATAGTCGTAGTGCTTTAATTAATTATTCTAAATTCTGATATATTCTCACTCTCGTAAATGACAATACCGTCAAAGTAGTTGTTATGTTTTGTTGCTGTGGTGCTCGCCTTAACTAAATTTACTGGTGTGTTCCATAGGTGTGTTCCCCTGGTGCTTGTAATGCATTATGAACTAAAAACTGTGGTAAAAACTCTAACGAACTGTGTTTGTCAGTTCTGTTCCCCATGTCACTCGAAGCTATTAGTAGCGGGTATTATGTACCCTTAAGTGACATCTATGAAAGAAGCCTGTGTGAACAATTAAAAATAATTATTGAACAGGATAGGCTCCTTTTTTGACATGCGAAAGGTATCATTTTGTAGTGAGCTGCAAACATATTTTACAGAAGTCATCATTGGACATGTCCCTTCTAAAATATGTGATATTTAGATTGAATTCAACAGGTTAAATTTGGAGGTCATAAATTTATTTTGAAGGCTGCCAAAGTATTTACAATTGATGTTCCTGTGGAAATTTTCACAGATGAGTAGAAAAATTCGAGCCTTGAAGAAGAGAAAATAATAAGTATTTTCGTTTAGACACGTCCTAGAATCAGTTTCTCAAAACAGCAAAACCATCAGAAGATATCAAGTACCCACTTGTTATAACAACAGTGTAAGCAGCATTATTTTTATCACATGGAAACGCCAATTTTGAAAGCGTATTTTGGAAATCTTGTATTTTGGACAGCTGACAGAGCTGATACGCCGGAGAGAACTCTATGGATGTTCATCTAATGGTCAAATATACTTTGTATCATTTCTATGAAACAAAATGTAATATGTACATATTGTCCAGGAGCTTGTCGAGATGGCAAGGAAAATCCGTGTTCAGTATGTAATGTATTGTGAAGAACAGCGGTTGATCAACGAAAAATAACAATACGATACAGAGAAGAAATAAAATTAATAGGCAAATTAATTAGGGCTAGCAAAAAATATGCCTATTGGAAAGTGGTATATTAGTCATCATTTATAACAAAATTTATCATATAGATTGAGTATCTTTCGGTTTGTACGTTAATATATTCTTTTTATCATTCATTTCTAAAATAATATCTTGTTTATACATTTTAGTACCATTAGTAAAGATAATTTTTACATTAAAAACTTTCTGTTCATACCACATGCGATCTCATGTTGGTGAACTCTTTGATAATGTTAGTTCTGTTTCTTCATTAAGTGTAAGGATAGTATTGTTAGCCTACTTTCCGAAGAAAAAAGTAGGCTTATGAGATCACCTTTCTGTCTGTGTGTCTTTGATCGTGTGCGTCCGAGTGGGTGCAAGCCATCTTCCGAGGATTTTCGCCAGTTTTCTGCGCGACGCTGTGAGGAAATTTTTTCTTGCGAGGACCGGGTGCCGGCCTTCATAAGGAAAGGTCCTTATATTCGTATTCTACCGGCTATTCTGAGTTCATAAATATATAGAACACTGTATTTCTAGCCGGCCCTCATTTTGCTGTTTATTGTTGTATTTTTAGTTCCACAGTTTTCCACCAGACGGTATCCTAGTCGACATGCATACACGCTTCTTGCAATCTGTGCAGTTCATGTAGGAACCACACACACATATCTTAAAGCTACACACTCTTGAAATTCAACGCACTTTGAGAGTACCTGATGTAAATAAAATTACCAGTATCCAATACACCAAACGAAGACCATTTCCAGCAGCAAATCAGGAAGCATTATTAGAAATTTTAAACTGGTGCTCACTCGCATCTACATGTAGCCTGTAAATCATAGTGTGGGGATCATCTTACATGCGCCTGGGTACAATTTAAAGATATCAAGCGAGGACCGAATGTAGTATACATTATAATGCATGGTACATATGAGTTTTGCATTGCGGGTGCAGTTAATAAATTGTAAAAACAGTTAATGTTTGATATGCTGTTAAAAAATGTTAATTGTAACACGTAATTATAGTCTCATAGTCTTACGGTTTTTATACATTGTTTTACTAAACGCATCTTACATTGTAAGTGTGTAATTTTTAAATTCTCATTGAATTTAATTGACGATGTTCACAGAAAGCACACACCTTCACAAATTATAGTTAACAACTTTTGTATAGTTCAAATGGTTTGTGACATATATTTACTCTGTGAAACTTTCCTTTCACTTTATTAAATGATGAGACAAATTAGAAAACCAACCAGAATTTCTGCTACTAGCGCTACTGACCAAATGGAAACGAAACGCCTGTAGAAGTCATAAGAAAATATATTTAAACAGAATTTACACAATGGGAAATATAATGACTTCTACAGACAATTCAGGTTACTAGATAATAAAATAAGCAGAAAATATGATAATGTATGGAATTTCAGATGACGTGTTTTTACCGTGTCCAAGGTGATTAATTCGGGTATGAACCTGTCCATCAATTAACTTGCAAACCCGGTTCTACGTAATTTTCTGAGTTCTAGACGTTTCCAAAATCTTGTTTGTTCCTGGAACAGCTCATAAAATTCTTTAAATTCTTTGCTAGCTCAGGTTAAGAAATCTCGGAGTCGATTTTAGGTTTGGTTCATTTTGAAGTAAGTTACACCCGTTGAGATATAAGAATAATTATGAAGCTGTTTTGCATAATCAACTAATTTTTGGGAATTTATCGAAATCTACTAGATTTTGTTCCAGCTCTTAGCGAAGAACTAAACTTGACACGACGGCGTAGTTTGGGTGGGTCTTACCAAGGATGTCTTGTAGTAGGCCGGAACAGTTGTCTCTAAATAATCCCTCAATACTTATTCGACTACATCCTTCTCGTCCTTGGGTGGCGACTACGTACTCATGGTTCTTGTAAGTCGATCGCGACCTCTTCGCCCTCGTATAAAGTTCTCGTTCTCCTCGTTCATCGAATGGTGGACCCGTCGAACTGAAGACCTCGGCGAGCCAGGACAGCAACGAACACGAAGTGGACTATGAAATGGCCTGAATCACAGGCTCTTCTTTATTATTCCCTTGAATATCATTCTTTGGCGTTTACATCGTGGATAATTTGAAACATATTGCTCCTGGTAGTAGTCGTAGAAGCAAAATGAGACCTTTCTGACGACGCGTAGAAACCATTCAGCGTCTCGTCGAAGTAATCCTCAGGTGTTCTTGACTACGCGTCTGTTCAGCACCATGGACGGGAACGTTCTTATTTTCCATTAAAATGTTCTCAATCGTTCTTCAACAAACTACTTCTCTTGTTTTAACGTCGCAATACCAAATACAGTCAATACTTTCCTCGTAGCTTACCCCGAGTTTGTTCGCCAATATGATCAGATCAGGTTGTAATCTGTGATACAAAGAAAATATTCCTATCATAGATATAAAAGCTGTAGGAGTCATTAAAGTTTAAAAACCACAATACCTTATACATTCAATACATAGACAATTAAAACTTATATTCTTCCTGGCACGTGGTAACTATGGTCATAGAACAGTAAATACCTAGGTTAATTGACAAATAAATTGAAATTTATATCCATCTGTAACATTAGACAGACTGCTATGTTACAGGTTATATTAAATTTTAAATAGTTGTTTAAGATGTGTGTGTCAGTGAAACTATTTTCTCTCTCGAGAGGTGTGAGGTAAGGAATATGTGAATAAGAAGTGGGACGAAGTGGGCATTATTAACAACTACAAGGGCAACTGACAAATTCAAATTTTGCTTTCGAAGATAAAACTGAGTGAGGCAGTTAGGACAGCATGGGTTCGAATCCCAATTCAGCCCTCCTGATTTCGGATTTCTACGGTTTCTCGAAATCGCTTCAGGTTAATGCTGTGATGGCTCATTGAAAAAGGCCATGGCCGATTCCTCTTGCAGCTCCTAGCCTTGTGTAAAGTTATGTGTTACCTTCTCAAATAACCTCACTGCCATTAAGACGTAAATACCACTTTACTAATGACTAGAGTTAAAGTATTTGGCACTCAATGATAAGCATTGTCTAAAAGAAATAACCATCTTTATGTGATCACTGCTGGTATGGTTTGTTTGCTCTTCTTACATGGACCGTGGTTGATGTGGACAGCCAGGTAGACGGTCACACGTCGCCGCGTATTTTCTTTTCCTACTGCAGTACAGACACGGGGCGAAGCATGTCATGTGACATGACGCGCCCTTCCCCCTCATCTACGCTGCCCCTTTCCTCACTCATATGAGCTTTCCCACGCTATGTATGCTAACGTCGGGCTGGTAAAAATAAACACATGCCCTACCAGTGCCGTGAGCGGAACTGTGATTTACAAGCTGCAATACTCAATTGATAGGAGTATGATTTAATTGAATGAAAACTTAAGTATATTATTTATTCTGTAGTTTTCCCTGGTAGTAATGAAAAAATAAGTTGTGTTTTATTCGAGATTCGAAGGGTGGTGGGAGAGTTATATGTTCTTGCAGGTTTTTACTAAATAAAACTTTTATTCGTTTTGGAAATATAATTTTTAGTGCAAAAACGCACTTCTAACAAAATAAGTTTACACATAAATGCTGCAATAAGATTTTGTTAGTTTCGTAACCGTAGTTCTAAAAAAATTACTTCTACATTAAAAATGCTTTCATGAGAATTTCCAAGACAATGGAAAAACTTCAGAAGCGATGTTTGAATACAAGTCGAGGTAGTCTTAGCGCCACTATTTACTGAAAAATATCATGGTGTCCCGTGAATATTACGGCACACCTAATTTTTACACCCACCTGAAATATTCTTCCGTTTGCTAGATTAAAGAAAATGGAAACAACCATTTTAATTGTTTTCCATACGAAAAAAAAATTACAACTGATGGGGTTATGACTAAGAAGGATGCTGAACAGTAAGTCAACCTGCTTTTTGCATGAAAATTCAAGTTAGTTTTAGATTGTATATTGTATGTGAACATCCACAGCTTTTCGGTATTGTTTTGGCATGTACTTTTGAGTAAAGATGTTTTCTCGTGACAGTAAATCATCCATTCTGAATTTCGCTTATCCAGAAGTCAACGAAAAACAGTTAAAATAATACACTTACATTTTGTGGATTCGAGCTACATTATTATTCATCACAACTAGTAAAAATTTTTACTTTTAATGGTGACTTTAGTGAATAGATAAATGTGTTGGTAAATTATTAACGTACTACCACCAACATAAGTTAACTTTTTAAACTATATCATTTAGTTTTCATACTTACTATTTAAATAAGCCATTAACTTAAAGTGTTAAGTGGGCTAAGTACCAGCCATCTTATAACTATTCATTTTATACATTAAGGTCCATAGGATGCGTAACTGATTTTCCGCACAAAACAGATAGTACTATCAAAAGTGTTATCAAACTCTTTAACTTGCATTACTTGTATTAGTTTTTAACCAGCAAGCATACAAAGGAAAAATAATATTTTGATTTGTATGATTACATAAATAGTATCAGAAAATTTATCGAGAAATACTAACTGTAGACATTGTACTTATAGTCTCTGGCTTGTCGATACCTAAACATAACACATATTATTAAATAAGTATGCCATATAAAAAAATTCTGTTAATCCATAATGTGGGGTACTGAACCCGTTTAATAAGATGATAGCTGTTTTCAAAACTAGAAATTTACTTCGTAAACATCGATTCCGTTAAAGATTGCAAGGCATACTAACATCTACTCTGCATGCAGTAAAACTTTAGTAAATTAAAAATGTTATTGAATGTTTTTATTACTTGTGTAAACCGGGTAAAATACTCCCCGCTCTTTTAAGTTCACGGCCTCCTACGTACGCATTTTTAGCAAAAAGTATTTCTTAACTAATTTAAAAATTTTACGCATATGTGCTTTATGAATACTCTGTAGCTTATTTTTTTCTTCCTAAACAAAAATTGCATAATTTGGGCTCAAGAAATTGCTGTGTTGATAACTGACAAAAATTAATAATTTTTTTTTGTGTAGAAAAATTTGATTACATAATCAGAACTTTTCGCAGCAAATGTGTGTGACTGTTTTACAGAATAGCTACTTCCTTTTATGGTTTAGAGAAAATTGTTTTCAAAAGACCACAGACATGAGACCGTAGACTTAATCAGGGTTTGCAAATACAGTTTTGTGTAACTATTCAGAAATGCAAAGTAAATTTATTGCTTATATAATTATTCATAAAGTCTGGGCTCAGAGGTCTTTCCCAAATAACAAACTATTCAGCATCATACAGCCTCAGTTAAGTTACGACAAAACTTTCGTTAAGGTGGTAGTTTTCTAGATCAAAGTCAGTGATGACAGAAAGCAATACATAATATATGTTAAAAACTCAAATGAAGTGTTTTATGTACTTACTGACGTAAGACTGAACTTGGAAAATAATTAGTTTACATCAAATTAAGATTACACAAATCAAAACAGTAAAGATATTAAATCAAATATGACTAAAGATAAATTAATAATTGTCAACACATTCCCTGTGTCCTTCCTAGCTCTTTTTTTAGTAATTAACATACAATTTTTATTATGTAGAATTTTCATAAAACCGAGGTTTTAAGGACACTTCTCCCTTAAAGTTTAAGTTTTTAAAGACTTTTTAATAGCCTACCAATATTATAAGTTTTAAACACAAATTTTGATATTATTACAAACAATGTAATCTGAAATAGAAGATCAACTTGGCCTGGACATTAAAAAGTTACAGAATAATCCTGAAATTAATTTTTTTAAGCGTGGTAATAATGTTCTTTCCAGGAAGGAGGACTGGTTACTTATATTTTTGACAAACACGTATTGTTGAGCGATTATGCTGATGCCGACGTTTCGCTAGTTTAGGCCAGCTTCATCAGGTGTCGAGTTGAGGCACACTGAGTAATGGCAGCAGTAGAAGCAGGGTTAGTTACCCTAGCGGCCAGGAGGTAACTAGGCTGCAGCAGAAAATTTAAATAGAGGAGATGCGATACTTGAAGGATATTCTGATGCCATGGCAGACAAACTTAGACGATGGAACAATGTTAACCACTTTTTCGAGGCATGCAACAGTGAGGGTGTTGAAGAACACTATCCTGGGACGATACAGAGCTTTTAATGGCATTACATTCGTAGACTACTGCATGAATGCATTCGAAAATTATTCAAGCAGGAGGATTTGCAATGTGATTAATGACGACCATCCAGGGCAAAAAAAAATCTATATGTTTCTGAAGTGTATTCCAGACGCAGTGAATGATCATCTGAAATACTGAAAGTAAATGAAATTTTTACCATGTGACGAGCTTATCCACTCAGGGAGTTCTCTACGATGCAGGTGTCCAAGTTGGACCGTGTGCATGTTTCAGTGGGAAAACAGGACATTTCTGCAAACAACAAGGCCTTGTTCACTGCACATTTAGAGATTCATTTCCAAATTCTACATTAGAAAGTTTGGAGAAATGCGATTTAGGTACTAAGAAAGCTGACACTCGGAGAGAACTGCCCCGCAAAACTATAATGACTACACTGACTACCCTGCTGTCCATGCACCGAACACTGGTAAGACAAGATGCCATACTATAGAAGACGCTACAGACGAAGACTTACATCCCAAGGAAGGTCTTCAAGAACATCTCAACACCGGAAAAGGATGCTGTTACTGGTGAAGTTGGTCCAACGAAGTTGAATACTAAAGTGGTTGCTGCAGAAGAAAGTTTTGTACTATCGTCATCATTGTATCGTTTTGGTTTTAAAGGAATTCTTTCAAGGTTCGGTAGTGGCTTGTTACAAGTTTGTTTTTAAAAGGAGAGTGGCCTTGCTAGTGCCGGTATTGTGAATTATATAAGTGACATTGATCCTCGTAATGTTGTGTGTTGGAAGTCGTATACTATTAATTATTGCAATGTTGGTTCTTCAACTGCTGTTAAAAACATTGAAGCCGAAATAACGAACCAAAACCAATATACAAAAAATAACGTAATATGATGTAAGCATAGTATTAGAATTGGAATATTTTGATATAGTCAATGAAGTGGAAAACGAAGAAAAAAAATAAAATATTTCAATAGTTTACATGACAGCCTAGCAAAATGATAACATTTGAAAAATATAAATATTGTTCTGCATTATATGTATATGCATGTAATGCATACAATGCAGCCATACCTGTTATTCATTCTGTTCTTAAAAGTGCTGAGAGTGTGAATGTGTTTCCGTGTCTCTGACATACTCACAGAATAGTGAAGACCGGATGCCAGATTGCGCAATCAACTGGCAATCTGGCATCCGGTCTTCACTATTCTGTGAGTACGTCAGAGACACGGAAACACATTCATACTCTCAACAAAAACCATTACAAGTAACGTAGCCAATGCTCGGTAGATGACTGTCGTTGATATTTTTGTAGGCTCATTTATTTACACATATCAGGCTTTCCTTAGGTGAAATTTTATCTGAGATACAAATTTTTCCATACTGTAGTTTTGTAGTTAACTTAGCGACGTTGAACCAACAAGCCAAGCTGTTAATAGATGTGTTACTTCCTTCAAATTAATTCAATAACATGTTATTTTTTTATAGGTTCCATAGTCAAATTTCTTCACCATGTGCGAGAGTTCAGAAATAATTTTATTCCAAATAATATTGGTTATATTTTTTTTAAATTAAAAGGTGAATATTTGAAAGCCTTGGTAGAGGAAGGAGGCATATAGATTTGTGAGCTTCTTAGAAACTATCAATAAAGTTTTTTTAAAAAGAAATAACTCCACGGCGTGTTTAAATTTATCAATACTAGTAATATGTTCGCAATACGAATATGCGAAACATCAAGATTAAATAAGTAAAATATACTTTTGTTGATTTTTTCCTATAAACTTACAAATGTCACATGCCCTTTCTTCCACCAAGGGCTTTAATTAATTTTTTACAATATTTTTTGTTCTATTAATTAGGTATCTTGGTTGTTTACTTGTTGTGACTTCTTAAATTAAATTATGTAAATGAAAATAATTTATAATATACTACGTTTAAAAACGGATTATAAAGTATAAAATAATTTCTCCTATGAAAATACTTGTAAGATCTTAAACTACAAATGTGGGGCGCATGTAATACATGCTAGTAAGATGAGCAGAGAGTAGCTGCCGTTGAAAAAAAATCACACAACAATTCATATCATTTGCAGTGCAACAAAATTGTTAGAGACTTAGGTGAACAATTTATTCATTTATCACCTATTGCATACATCAAACTATTATCGTTTTCAATTTCACAATAACTATTATAGGATAAATTGTTTTATAATTTCTAGTCCGTTTTTTTAACGGGATAAGCCATACATTACAAAATATTTTTATGCAATTTGTTGGTGTTCAGTGTTGCGCGTGTGAAATTTTGCAATTATAATTTTCAAAACGTGGTATGTCAACATTTACAATAGTCATACAGTCTTTAAATAACTATTTTTTAACGTTTTATTCCTCTTATATTGCATTGTCATCCAGTTCTGATGTTCAAACTTTCAAGGCCCTAGCTCCTTGGGAAATTAGTTTAAAATCGATTGAAAATTTGTACCGATAAGGCAGACATACGAAAAATTGCAATGCAGTCGAGTTCTGAGCTACGCAATAGTTTCAAGTGTCTAGCTCATTGTTACCCTAGCTCACTGTGACACAGGGTTGAAAAAAACACCGACAACGCTTAGTATGTTGTGCGGGACGACAAACTGATCATAATTGAAGATGGAACCCATGTCCGGAAATGAACGGTGTGGGTGCAGTAGAAGGTCAATGTTAGACAACTAGTGTCATTGGTTACAAACCGTTTTGGTCTCCAAAACCGGTATGGAACCGTTAAGCTAACGACGTGACCGTAATAACATTCCTGCGCATTCGCTTCTCGATACATATGACTGAAGTACTTTTAGTAGCCTTTCAGTGCAGTGCCGTGTTTGGCAGCAGTCGACATGTACCAGTACACAACAGTGGAAATGACCGACATGGTGTTCGCATACGGCAAAACAGGTTGCAATGGTCGAGCTGCTGCACGACTGTATGCGGAACGTTTTACAAACAGACATACTCCACATCATTCTTCGTTCGCGGCCATTGAGAGACGACTGAGAGAAGCTGAAGAGTTTCACGTATGTACAGTACATAGCAGTGTAACTTGTGCTCTTGTGCTTGTTACTTACATGTACCGCAGTAATACTACTGTACAGCAGTCGTGTCGAACGTTTACAATGTTATCCCTTTGTCAGGTGCCAAAACTTCATGCGGGTCGACCACATTCGACTTGAACATCTCAATTAGAGGAGGATGTGTTGAGACTGGTCGAAGAGAACCCATCCACCAGCACTCGGTAAGTGGCACAGATGCTGCACACATCTCAAAATGTGGTATGGCAAGTTGTTCACGACCAGATGCTACATCCATATCATGTGCATAAAGTCCACGCACTACTGGAGGATGACTACCCACGACGAGTCCAGTTTGCCGAGTGGTTTTTACAACAATGCATACTGCACCCACAATTCCCGAGCTTTGTGCTATTCACAAACGAATGCTCCTTTAACTGCAACGGAATTGTAAACCTGCATAACACGCATGTTTGGGCGGACGAAATTCCGTGTGCGCAGGTGGTTCACGGTCACCAACATAGGTTCAGTATCAACGTATGGGCTGGAATAATTACGGACCATATCATTGGTCTATATCTACTGCCAAACAGATTAACAGGAGTGATCTACCTCACATTTCTTAGAGATATCTTGCCTGTCTTATTGGATGAAGTACCGCTGCAAATGCGACAGGTCATGTGGCTGCAACACGACGGAGCTCCAGCACACTTTGATATAAATGTGAGGAATCACCTCAACGCTCACACCACTCGACTATTTTCTGTGGTGTAGTATGAAAGCCATGGTATGTGCCACTCCTGTAACATCAGAGGAGGACCTCGTAAGACGAGTACATGGAGCGATTGAAATTCTATCCAGACAACCGACTTATTGGATCATGTCATAGCCGTCTTTAGTAGAAGGCCGCGGCCTTAGACCTGGCAACACTGTCAGGAAGGGTCATTTTAACACTTCTTATAGCTCTCCAAAGACAATGACTCTATCTGATTCGTTATTGTGCCATACATACCGGCGAATCAGGGGAAGCCATTGCCGTTAGCGTGACAAAATAAGTGTTAAAATGACCCTTCCTGAGAGGAGTGCCACATCTAAGGCCGCGGCCTTCTACTAAAGACGGCTATGATCATGTGCGCACAGAAAAACTGTTTTGTAGTGGCTACAAAATATTTTGTCAGTTTAGTCCCTACCAAACATTTTTGTGATGAATAGCAAATGTATTGCAGTGTTCAATAAATTGTTTGTTGGTGATTACAAAATAACAAACGATCCTACAAAAAGTTTTTTGGCCGCTGCAAAATATTTGGTGCTCTCACCACAAAATTTATCTGGTAAGGTCTAAATTGACCAAATATTTTGTAGCAACTACGAAACTGTTTTTTCTGTGCGTGCAGCTCAGCGCCGCCGCTGTAGACTCTGCATTGACGTCAGAGGTACATAGTTTGAACTCCGTTTGTAACCTGCTTTATGCTGCATACTGTTTCTTCATTTTATTGATTGCATGTCGCACGGACACATTTCTGGTCTCCTGCGCGCACACCGTGTGTTTCCGGACATGGATTCCTTCTTCAATTATGATCAGTTAGTCGTCCCGCACAACATACTAAGCGTTGTCGGTGTTTTTTCCAATTATCCTGTATATAAATTTATTTAGACCGATGTAAGTTATTTTTGTTTAGTTTAATTTTTCTGATTTCTTAATACGCGTAAAACACGTTCTCCTATGGTACGTTCAGTGGTGAATTGTAATATTATGGTCGCGCCATGTGTAACCCATCCAAGAGCATCAGTCGAGGGATTTCGTATCAACTCGTACAATACATGTCACACCTCTAGAACAATAGGAGCATAACTCAAAAAATACAGTTCCGAGATATTGACATTTTATGTTTTAGTGAAAAAACTCATTTGGATGTTTAAAACTTTTGCTGTAACCGCAATACCACGTTTCATGTTGGAACATATGTAATTTAAGTTGACAACACTGTTATTTTATTATAATTGTACTATTTCTTTGTATACATGTAAAAAGTACATAAAAATTATAAGGAATAAATTTAAACATTTCAGATATCCTTTATGCTAAATAAGTGTTGGTATTACCATCAGAAAGACCATTGAAAGATGTATTACAACGGAGGCCTAACTCAAAATAACCACTTTCTGAGTTGTGCCCCTATTGATGCGATGTTTAAATGTTGTAAGGAATTGCCTTTTTAGAATTTTGATAATTTTTTTGATGTTATGTTGATACAATGATTGCACAACAGTACTCGAGTGATGTATTATACAAAATGTTAGTTACGGACAGTGTAATGTTTCTGAGGACTTGGCTGACTGACATGATATGTATATCTAAAATAAAATTACTACATTTTATGTAAGAAAATTAGTGTTATTAATTTTCACGCGTGGATGTGCATAGTTGACAGGTATGAAACACACTGGATACCAGGTCAATGACCTTGAGCGCAGCTGTCTCAGTGTATGGCTGCGAAGGGAAGGAAACAGTTTCCGAACATTCTGTGAATATCAATACATGTATCTAACATAAATTTCAATTACTTTAAAATTGTGTACCACCTGCACTCAACTGTAATGAACATAACGTCTGAAAAGCACATCCCTGCCGTTGATGGCACTTCTCTTTGCCATCATAAACCGCAATGGATGTTATTTTGGATTTGCGATGGTACATAAAATATATTACATTGCTGTTTTCATATTTTATTTGTTACTGTACAGTAACTATTTTCCACTGCTAGCATACCATACTCTTATTTATTTGGTACACAAATGTACTCCAATACTAGACATTTACTACAGCACAGAAATGAAAGCATTAATGTACACATTTTTCTTAGAAAAGTCCATTTCAACAAAAGGTACAGTTACGGCAGTCATCTACAAACATCGGTAGTAAATGGATTCATTAAAAATACATTCATTTCTTCAAATTACATGTACACATTTATAAAATCTTAAAGATTAAAATGTTGCTAAGGTAATCGCATTTATTTCAAAATGTAGTTTATCATTTATTATACAGTTCTTACGTATATTTACTAATTAAATTTTGTACCTATTAAGGAGAGATCGTACTCAACCTTAGTAAAATATGGAATTTTTTTTATAAAAATACGTCTAGAGAGAAGTTTTTGAAATGGCACCGCAGTGAAGCAAAATTTGCCCCAGTGGTGCCACAAAACTACTTGCACCAGTGAATTACTTAATATTTTAAAAAATAAAAAACACTTTACATTTATCTTAAAAATTTATATAACGATTTCAATACGTTTTTGTCGTCGCACGAAAAGTTAATTCATGCTCTTTATTACTTTATCTCGTCTCGAACTTGTATTAATTTTCGAAGCAGTAGAGGTAGTGAGATGATTTTAGAAACTTAGAATTTTAATTTATCAACTATTTTGAAATTTTCACTCTACCGTAAATGCTCTAACTGTTTGAAGAGAGAGGCTTCAGCAGAACTGCACATTTTCAAATTGTCATGCTTCTGAGACGGGTGTTGACTGCCAGTTTTCCCTGTGTCCATATTTTAGTTTCCATTGCACAGCACACGTACTAAATTGCGTTTATATTTTCTCAAAGTCTAAATTAAATTATTCCGCCAAAATACTATTTATGGAGCTACGGTTTTAGTGGAAGTGTACCTTGACAGGGCGTATGTTTTCATTCCAGTCCATAGGAGGTCTCATTGAATTGTACGAGTCAATGTGTCCGACTTGCCTAGCAGTAAACTTTCTCAGACACATATTATTGCACAATATAATAAACAGTGTTCTCTGCATTTCTTTCTACAGCCGAGGGCCTACAATCTGCGCTGTGTTTAGTCTATCTTGTTTGCAGCAGTGTTTTGAAGGTTGCATTCTTTTGACACATTTCGAAGATAGTGTGTCTAAAGAAACCTTATCTATATTTTTGCTAAAAACACTTGAATTTCCATTTTCAGGAAATACTTGAATTTCAATTCATACGTAAAAACAATATGGCATAATACTTCAACAATCACATTCTGCTCCATGGCTGTTGGTGGTCTGGCGCTGTCCCCGTTGAGTGAATATATGTTAGAGCGATAATATGCTTCTGCACATGTGACAAACATATCACGTGATTATAGGCAAGAGGATGTTATGTATATACTGGCCATGTGCCAATTGCACGGTATTAGTTATATTTGCTTTAAATTTACCAGTTTTGAAACATTATTGCAAAAGAATGTATTTAGTCTTACAGAGACCATATGTACAACATCAGGATACACGAATAAAATACTTTTTGTAAGACTCTTTTAAAGCTAACAAATATTTAATACCTTACTTACAATAGTGTTGCATATCCAGTTGATGCGCAATACAGTTAAACGCTTATAGCAGAGAACATATAAACGATTTTAGTGTTGGACATTGCGGCCAACTACTGAAGAAAAGCACTAGGTTGCTGCTTGACATGAAGAAATTCTTTATTCTGTTAAATATACTAGTATACGGATTTGATTTAATAACAAATAAATCAAGCAATTGATTCAATAGTCGTACGATATACGGTCAACGAATTCGAAATGTTTTGCTTAAAATATGAAACAATTACAGACACCTATAATCATAGACTGTAGTAATACAAACACACCCTCCATATTGTATATGTCAAGGGTCATGTGATCATAACAACAACTAATACATGATTGAATCAGGATTTGGCTACTGCGCAGTCGGATTGGCAATCTATTCACAGTATGGTTGTTCCAACTCTTACTACATAAAAAGTGTTTACTTATTTGTCTTCTGAATATACGCCGTAATATTTATTATTGACTGTAAAAACAGCATATTTTTCTATAGTAAATCAATTTGTTATAAAATAAATATTAAAGTAAATAAAAGATTAATCCAAAACAAGAAACTGTTCGTAGTACTACAAATGTAGAAGTTAAGTGAACTATTTTAGCCATGGATAGTCAGCTGCTGTATATTTCTTCACATAACAACTAATACATATCGTATAGGAAGGGTACCCGAGGACAGGGTATCGTACCCACAGTGCCTGGGTGCTTCTAATAGTCTGCCAAACCATGAAGGAAGGCGTGAAATGAAGCCCTAGGAAATAGAAGCGAAGAGCGAGGTAAACAGAAGTATCTGAGAACCCCCTCCCCGCCCCACAATTTGCCAAACGGTAATGTCCACCAAGTTTCCTACCCATGAAATATTGGGGAACGACCTCGCCGGGAATGTAACATGGACTGTTTTTGTAAGAGTGAGTGGTTTAGCTACTGCACCAAGAAAACTACTGCTATTCTAAAGCAAAAAATCTTCAATCTGAATCCATTCATTTGAATTACTCGATAATTTCATCACGACATTTAAGTTAGCGCACACGTTTAAGTCATACTTGCGCCAGTCATTACAGCATAAACGTAAAATAAAATTGTGTTTTCTTGTAACAATATTATTTATCTTTTATTCTTTCCGTAGTAAGATATAACGATGACATGCTTTATGACAACTAAGAATTTGTTGTTTCCATCAGAGTTTCATTATTTCAACTTTAAAAAGAGTGCAGTATCTAATTGATATCTGTTTATTTTATTTTGCTGATTTGAGTGACAATAATCTTGATAAATTTTTTTTGTAAATCGTAAACATTTCTCAAAAGATCTGAACATAATTTATGATATACTATTGGAAATAAAGTAACTGTTCATAATTTTAAAATTAGCACATTATTTACCGTTCGGATACAACAAACGGGTAATTTTATGAGAATGCCCCTACACGTAAGAAAGAGGATGTAAATCTACGTAAACTACCTTGTTGCGATTAAATTAAGTATGCTTTATCATGTATATAACCAATTTTGTCCGCAAACTTTTAAACACATATACAATATTTTAAATATCGCTCATAACTTATTGCGCCCAGAGTAGATGCCAGACAAATTTTAAACATAACTATTTTTATATATACCTAATTTAATAATGTAATAAATTAATATGTATCAAACAGTTTAACTAGCGTTCTAAACGTACTTATTTATATAATGTACCGTAATACATTCATAAACACACCCACATCAGCATAAAAATATCATTTTAACATGCTATTTTTTAAAGATTCTTGCAATGGGAGAAAGTTACAAGTTCAAGTGGTATAAAATAATTTTAAAATTTGTTTATACAAAAGTTATAGGTTTGTTGGTGATACTTGTGAATACACTTTCCTCTTGCGACACAAATTTAACTCACGTGGTTTTCTTTATATGTAACCAGACATTTATTAACTAGCAACGCAATATTTTTAATTTTTTTAAATCGCAAAAGTACAGGAAAAAGTAGCCAATTCAGCAATTTTTTAAAACACAGAAATTGTTCACTGTGAGTTTTTCTAATATTTTGGTACGTAGTCCATATCAGTTATTTCACCGTGAATTATTTTGTTTAAATAAGCAAACTGGTTTTCGCTAATTGCATGGCAACGTATCATCCAAATTTTGATTTTGACGGACTGTTATAAGAAAACAATGCGAGCTAAAATGGTTTCGTAACCGGAAACTGTACTCGCAAGTATCGTCTGCAAAAATAATACTATTTCGTAACAATATAAAATGTTGGTATCAAACTCCTTTTAACTCAATGTCTGCGTTTGTAGGACATCCTAAAGTTGAGTTACGGAAACCAAATTCTGTCAAGTAAGAATTCTGTAAAATAATTATATCAAAATATTACACCAAGGTTAAGAAACCTTAGTTTAGTATTTTGATTGTGTCCATAAAAAAGAAGACAATCAATGTATTAACCAATAAATCTCTTAAAATAATAATATCTAATTACGCGGGAAATAGAAATAACTGTTGACACACACACATAATAAATTTTGTAAATTAAAATAGCTGGAACAAGAAACATTTTGAACCTCACATACATTCGTCACTGAGATGGTATTTGTCTTTCTATGAAGTTTTTGTGGTTATTATTGTCCTCCACTTAAAGCTCAGCCAGACTTGTTAACGCAGGTGCTGTGTATAGAGACTGGCTGAACGCATCATCAAGTTCACGTTTATCTTTGACAGCAGTACTTATGACATGTCAAAACGTACACTCTTCCGTTTCTGTGCGAGTCGCTCCGTGAGAAAATTCGTATTAAGAGTTCACAGCACGCATCCGCCACGACAGCCTGCTGCGACCAAGATGATCATCAGTTCCAAGTCAATACTCTATATCTCAATATAATCAAATACTTTACTTTAACAGAATCAGCTTACGAGAACATAGTTCATCAGTTTCCCGTTATAGAAGTACTTCGTAAAGACAAAACCGTTAAATTTATTGTAGTTAATTTTTGACGGGATGAACTTTTTCTAATACTATTACGAGGAATTTTCGTGTCTTATCAAAATGATACACTACAGGTTCAAATGACATATTCTTTTTCACGTTATTGATTGCACACATGCACTTCAAGTATTTTTTTTTGTCTCCGTGTCAACCAATCCCTGTCAGTCTCTTCTGTTGTAGCGATCATTCTCTGTCACCATCTTCCGATTGGCTGCTGTAGTTGCCATCATATTAGTGGCCTAGCAGGTCATTTTGCCATTTTTTATTGAACCCCACGTTTTACTTTGTTTGTATCCGTTATTTCGACTTGTATTTCTAGGATGTATCAGGACTTCGATGCATCACGCACTGGTCTTGTTATGTGTTGATGTTTGGCATAGCTTCGAATTTACTGAATTCTACATTATGTTTTGCAGTCGATGAATGCTCTGCTATTGCTAACCTAAGGTATTTTTGTTTTTATTCACGGATGTATTATCTGGTTCTTATCATTTTCCTCCTAATAGTTTGACCTACTTACATGATGCCTTTTAAACAGCTACTAGTTGCTCGCCTCGAGTTTTTCCGACAGTTTATTGTGCACGTGTTTATGATAACCGGTATTTGGTATATTGCATGTAGAGATAAGACAGACAAAGTATAATCGTCAATGAATTAAGTTTATTTTAAAACGGCAAGCAGCATAATTGTTTGCTTGATTGGTTGATTGAAGAGATTTCGGTCAGCACTTAACATCTAGGTCTTAAGCACTGGTGAGGACTGACGTGATGCAAGTATAAAGCAGTAACGGAATGAAGGGGGGGAACTAAAACCGGAGATCCCCGAGAAAACCCACTGACTGGTGGCATCGTCCGGCACGATTCCCACATTCAAAAGTCCGGGAACCGACCCCGCCTGGAATCGAACCAGAATCGCTTTGCGGGAGCAGCGTTGTATGATCACAGTGGCAGGGCCTTCGCTTCACCACTGCACCAAACATTTACCCTGTCCCCTCCTTTTTTTTTAGTTTGGCATATTCAAGTAAGGTGTATTTTGTAGTTTGTATTGTATCGTGACTGTTTGTAATCAGTCGAGACGAGCAAACACCCAGTCCTGAACCCAGGGAAATATAATTAAATATCACGTCTCCTGCCGGGAACCAAACCCCGAGACCCTGGACTCTCGACACATCGGTCGCTTATTGCTAGACAGGAGATCCTAAATGATAACTTTTTCAAAATAAAAAACTGATTTGTAAAACAACTATAAAAAGGATTTTAAAAATACTAACGCCAAATTTTCTTTCTTATATAATAACTCTACATGAACATTTACTGGCAAAACAATCTCCACATATCTCGTTTCAAGGTATTCATTCAGAAATTTCGTGTAGAATACGTTTTGTTTCAGACTTTCAACTGTAAAACCAATTCATTTAAAATAAGTTATTTTAACATTTATTTCACATTAACTACATGTCTACTAACTTAGTATAATAAAAAGGTCATTCGGAATAAAGTGAGGGCTAAAGATTTAACATTTGAAAAAAATCACTAGCCGTAACTGCATATAAGTCACCATTAACAAGAGTTAGTTTACAGTTTGTATGGTTGGTAGCGATTCATCGCATGTAGTTCCCTGTATTTTCCAATTTGAATACAACATTAGCGAAAGAACATCAGGTGAAATCGACCTCTCTGTATTTAATATACTTCAAAATATTTATTTATGATCTTATTAACATTTCTACTTACATAATTATACTTAAATGGCGCCAGAAAAATATGACGCTATCGCCGGCCTCAGGTCATCTTGTTCGTTACAGCTTGCTCCGGCTTCAGACAGTTCAAATTTCCACTGACAGGTGGCATCAGAGTTAGTTTCTCGCCGTTTTTTAGCCGCTTCGCCTAGTTGCATCATTTGCGTGTGTTTGTCCGTTGTGCGAATATACACATTAAAAAATATTGGAAATTACTATGAATATCATTGTCAAATGATGTGTAACTATCGGCATTCTGTAAATTATGTCTTACGTTTGTCAGCCTAGAAACAAAATACGTTTTATTTCACGTATTAAGAAAATACGTTTTTTATTGTTTCTGATAAGTGCGTCGTCGTTGTTCGTGGCAGTAGAACTGAACGAAACTTGAATTATTGAATTGCGTGTGTCATGTGTGTTTTAGTGGCGGTTTTGTGTTACAAATTCAAATTAACTATTCCCGAAATTACGAGATTCGTAACGGCAATAGTGCGTGTTGTATCAATTAGTCGATGGACAGAAACCAGTATTATAAGACGTTAACTCGCAGCTATTTATAACTAAGTTTAATTTATTTTTATTGTATCTTATATTCAGTCCCAGTGTATTTAATGAGTTGATATTGTAGATAAATTTAATCGGAGTAGTTTAATGTAATTGTAAACATTACACGACACTATGTAAATAAAAGCACTTGGCAATATTTATGTTTACATTCGGCGGAAAGGTATAAACTGGAAGAAAAATAGAAATTAATCAGGGCCTTTTTGAGTGCTCACATTATTCTGAATAACCTATAGGTGGGCACAAATATATATTTTCGCGGAGTACCAAACAACCTTTTAACCCGATTAAATATAGCAATAATATAGGATTCAGAAGACTGTCTTCAAACTCCAATGTCCTAGCCTAGTATTTGTCTCTGAATCTGGCGGGGCGAACTTAGTTTTTTAACCTCGCGAGATAGGTCACCCCAAAGGGAGGATTACCATCGAGGAATAATTTATACAGCGTTTCTCTTTGCAATCGTATTGTTACGAAATTTGGTAGTGTTTTCTTTGATTGCTGCTGAAAATTCTAAGGGCACTGTGGTTGGAACAACGGTTTACAGTGCGAGAGGTTCTGGATTCGAATGCTGTGTATGGCTCTGGTATCAATTTAAGTTAAATGCCATGCATGATTATAATCAGTTTCCTGATACACTTTCAGGTGCTAATATTTGGGATACAACTAATCTATTATTGTATTTCTTACCATTAAACTAGCAATCCTCCTGCGGCTTTTCCCGTGTATAATACGCGTAGAAGATGTTTAGTTTAAGAAAAGTACCTCTTTGTACAGCAAATTAGCAGTTCAGCCAGCAAGCATTAGAATAACTTAGTTGCTGGTTGGGGTAAATTTGCAGCAATATAAGTAGCAACAGCTGTCCGTACAAAAAGCAGTGCTAAGTCTGTCTTGGCTCCCAACAGTGACTTCCCATAGACCTTATTTATAGCCACAGCAAAAAAAAGACCTCTAGGAGTAATGACAGCCTCTTAAATGTAAGAGGGTAATCGAATGAAATACGTAGTTTACGTGGTATGAAAACTGATTTCTTCCGAGCACAACCATTTGCGACTCTGCCCTCAGTTACATTTCTTTTCGCAACATCATCACTTGAAGTTTACTGACGTTAGAGGGATTTAGAGGGTTTAGGCTTCACAAAAACGCAACTTGTGCCGCAACCTGGCGGTTAATCTGGAGACAGAATCATATAATGCAACTCTCGTATAAATTATATCCCGGTGGTTATACCTTGCTTTTCAGATCATCTGCCATAAAAAGTTTACAAACTAATATTTTCCTTCCTAATAAATAGGTTATCTTATACAGTTAAAAAATTAATGAAACTTTTTTTGGTTATTTACATAAGCATAATTCTGACATTACCAGAACCTCAATAACTCTACTGGTTATCTAGGTATTGTGGACTGATTGAAAAAAAATTACTCCTTTTACTAAGTTAAATTACAAATTGCGATACATAGTAATTTCACATTTTAGACACTTTTGTAAGTAACCAATTAAATTAAAACTAAAACGACGAGGTTAAATCAACGATTTATTAAAAACATATATTACACATTTACAGCACAGAGGATTCGAATTGATAACCATGGTACACTGTAAAAAAAGAAAAAAAAACATGTACATTCTTTGGGTAATTTTACATTTTCTGCCAGTAGTTTGTAAAAACATGTACAGTACGTGTAATTTTACTGCAATGGAAAACTTTATTCATATCATAGTACAACTGTGTTATAAGAAAACACGAATGTACTATTAAATTTACATAAAATGGGTGTAGAATTACAAATTCGAAAGTATGTGTAAAAATACACTAACACTCAAGTATAATAACACAAATGTATGTACTTGAACAAGTACATCTGATTTGTATAAAAACACGTACTTCAGGGTAAAAGTACATGTGCTGTTTCATGAAAAGGACAGT
>PNEQ01120005.1:0-13449 GCA_003012365.1 Medauroidea extradentata | reverse complement strand
AGAAAAACTTAGCCGGCCATCTCCCGGCGACCAGTCACGAGCTCCAATGTAGGTATCACGACTGACTTTCCTGGGCGAACACTCGGACTTACTCGGCCGAGTGGCGGAGGGATACATCAGGATCCAACTTGCCTAAAAAGCTGGTTAATTTACGTTTATAACCTAAAAATTGTACGTAACATAGATACTGATAAATTTACAAAGCATTTCATTTCATAATCCCAGCTAAATATTCATTAGTTTATTAATTGGGGATGTGCAGCGTTCTCAATCTGTCGCGGATCACCACCTTTTCAGTGTTGTTGCACACGACACTACCACCCACGTCGGTCGAGAAACGCCCTGCAGAGTCCCCGCATTCCAGCACGTCCCTGTTTCGTGCCTCCAAGCGAGTGATCTCTTACCTGCCTGCCAGGTAAATCTATCTAAGTACTGGCTAGCTCCGAGCTTGTTTTAAATTGTAAAATCCAGCACTTCTCTGTATGTGCTTCCAAGCAAGAGAACTACGACTAGCCTGCCACATAAATCCTATTCCAGGAGAAGCAAGCTAATAAGCTACTTGAAATTTAAAAAAATCTAAACAAGGAAAAAAAAATAAGAAAAGTTTACTTAGAAAAGTTGCTTGAAATTAAATTAGCTTTAAAATGAGTCTAAACACGACATACATCCGATAAACTTGACATGTAAAATTCTATGCTTTTTTCTTGCTTTAAAGTTAAATTTAAAATTAAAAGAAAATTTTAATGTAAATTTCTCTACTCGCATCCCCAATTAATAGGTTGGATCCCGCCGTATACATCCTTATACCTGTTTACGCTGTCCTACTTAATTTGTAATAAACAGAGAAAAAAAAACATTTTACGACAAAAAAAATTGAAATTACTGTATGATAAGAGGCCAAGTAAGTGCTACGTGCCAGTGCACGTCACAATCTGCTAGGCCACAAATGTTAACTGTAAAATAATAAGTGGCCCAAAATCTTTACATTAACATAAATCTCTCCTGTGAATATTTAGAAACAGAACTGGAAAATTGTCAAAGATTTTCCAAATACTGATTTTATTTGACTAATTTTTATTATAACATTTAATGAGATAGTGCACAATACCATGCCACGAATATAAGTTTTAAAGTACCATCAGCAAACCAGGAACATGAACTACCTCCATTTTTTCCATGTCCCATTGCACAAACTGGAAAGCTTTATCTGCACCTGGCTTCTGAACAATAGCGTAATTCAATGCGCCAAAAATTTCATTCAAAATTAATCTTGCTGTCATCAGTAAAATAATCGTGTACACTACTCAAGGTACTTATATTTTCATTTCCATCTGTCTCTGTCTCACTTATGTCAAAAATTTACTCTGTAGAATTACCGCAATTTCACATGCGGAGTAGCTCGGCAGAAGTGTAAAGGATAAGTTTATTATATTGGAAAAAAAATTAAGAAATTGGAACTGATATAAGAACAGTATTATTAACATGCAAGTAACACTAAATGTTGAAATTAATTAAGCAAGACGATTGATAAATATTGGACATTTTGTTTTACTATCGAAATTGTTATTACTAAACAAATCGTGAATTTAAAATCAGTTGTGCACCGATAAAAAGCTTTGTGGGCGCCAAATATTTTTTTTTGGCATTATGAATCTCACATATTTTTTTTGGGAACGACAAACTTTTTTTTTGTTCCAAGTAAAGTTTTGCTGTTACTACAAAAATATAGCTATCAGTAAAAAATTTGGTGTTGTCCATCTTGATAAAACATATTGTTGCCACCATAAAACCGTTTTCTCTGTGTGACATATAGTAGTTCTATATTAGTGAATTTATTCAAACTATGAACTATTATTTCAGGTGTACTTCCTATGGATCTGCCCATCACACAAGCACTTTGAGTGGTTCATCGATGTGCTCCGAGATGTGGAAAGGAAAGACGTCACCAATGTGCTGGAGATACATATCTTCATTACACAGTTCTTCCACAAGTTTGATCTTCGCACTACTATGCTTGTGAGTAAATTCTTATACACCCTGACATGTTGCTGTGGCAACTAGTTAATACTCATAGGCCTACTGATGTTAGTTGTCTTGAGAATTTGTAGTATGTTCGTACTTAAGCAATATAAGCACTCTAGCCCGTTCGTGTAACTTTGTTGACTACGATTGATACATAGCTGGGCATTACTATGTAAAAGCAGCCAACCCTCTAATCTATAAACATAGAAAACTGACGTCAATTTATAACCGTGTTTATAATGCTCGGGAATTGTACCTGTGTCCATACTATGTTGGTCAGAACAGTAGCAGTAAGATAAATAAGGCAGCTGTAGAGTGCAAGAGGTGTCTATCTTCGTGTTGTGTTGCCAGATTGTGCGCGTAAACTGTCGTACGATGTGTTGTTACCAACATTTTCGTATCGAATATACCTAAGGATTCGCGTGGTAAGTTTTTCATACTGTTAGTTTCTGTATACGCACACACATACACAGGCACCTACACACACGCACACACACCAACACATACACACACACACACATATATATATATATATATATATATATATATATATATATATATATATATATATATATATATATATATATATATATATATATATATAATGTGTGTGTGTGTGTGTGTGTGTATAAACATATCATGACTGTAGCTTCAATTACAAATTATGCAGAAAATTAGAAACATTTAACGCCATGTACTGGCAAGCTTCTTCTCTTTAGGCCATGATTTTTCATTTATTTAAAACAATTGCAAATAACTCAAATATTTTTAACCGAATGCTTTGAAAAAATTTGAGATTGTGTACAGTCATACGATACAAAATTTTGCCTGAGCGTTTTTTTCAATAATGTACCGTTTGTAAGCAAAAAATTATTTTACTTCACTTTGGCTTATTTTGAAAACAAAATGTGTGATATTTTAGGGGAAAAATCTAAAAAAATTCGTCTGTGTATTGCAACAGAAAAACAAGTAGATCTCTGTAGAACTAATCAGCCTACTTTCCTTTGGCATTAGTTTTTAGTACATTATTGTTTGCGGAATGGTGTAGAAGGTGTAAGTGGGAATACTTATCTCATGATAATGTTCGTCCGTTGAGATTATTAGCCTAATTTTTAGATTTTTGGGACAGCACACTAAAAGAAATGGAACTAATATCAATAAGATAAAGTTTTAAAAAAATTAATTAAATAAAAAATAACCTTAAAAATATTTAAAAAGTGTTTAACATTTTACTACAGTTATAATATAATGCTTAGATAGTGATGTGATGAAATTAGAAATCTTATAGGTTAAATTAGTGCTTTATGAATACAAAATCTGTATGAATATTTTGTCTGAATGATATGATATGTAAATTAAAAGTTAATGCTGAATAATGAACGAAACGAGTCAAGTGAACAGGAAAAGGAGCAGAACTGGACAGCATAAGTAAGGGAAGTGGAGCTCCACAGAAAACCCACAGTTTATACATTCATTGGCACTGAGAATTAAAGTCAGATTGTGTTTGTATGTGGTAAGGTAAGGGTAACAAGTCCACCATTGTGGTTTAAACAACAGTTTGAAATTTTTTTTTTTAAATTTGTATGGCTATTTAATTATTTACATAAATGTCAGCACTGATTCTGCAGTTATTGTGTTGTACACTACTGACAATTATATAGACTCATATTGCCAGAGCCTCATCTGTTGGAACAGGGTGCCCCACGTGAAGGGAGAGGATGGCAGGATGATAGGAGAGGCTCTAGGAGACGCGTCACTATCTTTAACACCCCATTTTTATTTTAGATTTTTTTCAATTTTGTTCTTTGTTTTATGTTGTAATTTTTTCTGTTTCTTTTGTTATATTGTATCAATAACATTGACTTACTTTTCTATAAAAAAAAAGCTCTTGTAATGGGCCACATCTATAATAAACAAACATATCGTAGGTATATGACGAAGCATCTGTTCGTGGTTTTGCTCTCCAGTGTAAGAGGTGGTCAGGTAGGGGAATACTTTTTGACAGCAAAGAGAATGTCATGAATACGCAGCAATATCACTGAAGCCAAGTTTAGATAGAGTATTGGCAATACCGTTAATAATTCCCATTTTTCTGCTGTTTGCTTCTACCGTAAGTAAGGAGGACAATTTCAGAATATATGTAGAAAGACTCTCTAAAACACTAAATTCCCAGGAAGTGACAGGTCTTGAGAGTGGCGAATTTATGTTTCTAATCAACAAGTGGTTTCCAATATTACCATGGAGAAATATTGTTGACAGTGTTGTGAAATTAGTTTCATTGTTTTACTGGCTTATGTATGCACCATTCACAATTTTTAAAGCACTTATTTACTTCCCAGAGTACACGAAAGTTTAAGTAGGTAAATTTAAAGTTATGAGTACATAAATCCTTCCAATTTCCATTGCAGCTACGTTCTTTTCACATTACTAGATTGCATGTTGTACGAGATAGGAAATTTTACTGTCCCATATATAGATTCTCTCACATTGCCATTTATGAGTTGCAACTATCAAACCATATCTAGCGAATTTTTCGTCAAATTCCCATTCAGGTACACACTATTAAATCAAAACCCAAATTGGTTTATGGTAGCTTGTCACTGATTCATAGTATCTTGCAATCACAGAATCGACATTGCTGAAGCACAAATCAATTTGCGTTCCTCCATCTGTGCTAGACATTTCCGGAAGAATCATCTTGAGGCCATATTTGCCGACGATTTGTGAAAGATTACAGCCATTAGTGTAATTAATATTAAAATCTCCAAGTAAAATAATTTTGGAATTAGTGTGACATTCAAATATATTTTGTAGACTGTCAAAAAGAATGGTAGCTGGTACTTTTGGAGATTTATAAATATAAACGACCACAAAATCCTCATATGTAACTACATTGCAGTCTATGTGACCTGATGATGTGGATTTAGTAGAGTGCATTATTAATTTACTTTTCACTGACTCCTTAACAAATGCAGCAGAGCCTCTTGGCGTGCGACGAGATACATTGTCATGTCTTTGAATACATTTGAAGTGTGGGATGTTCAGATAATCGCTGGGTAGTGACCAATTTTCAACTGTTATTATTATATCAGCTGACATTATATCATTGTCACTAACAAGGTCTATTAAATGTTTGTTGATAGACTGGATGTTGTGGAAGAATATTTTTTTATTGTGGTTTACAATATCGCTGAACATCAAGTCAACTGTAGCAGAAGTGCGCAATCGAGACAACTCAGCACAAACAGGATGTTTTGGAGTAGGAAGAGGTGGTGGTCGAAACTCTCCTAAAATGTAGAGACCACTCAAGCTGGTGACCCTGCTGCAAGCTACGTATATGGAGCTGCTGTCCATACGGTTTGATACTGAAAGAGCTACTTGCTTGTATGTTGATCCTTGTGCTTTGTGTATTGTAATAGCTTCTGCAGGTACAAGTGGAAACTGTTTTCTTAGCAACTGTACAGACTTTTTGTGGCCTGTATTCATTTGCCTACAAACAGGATGAATTGGTGTCCACGTTTCAGGAATGTCATTTGTTTTCATTACCGTGGTAAATGATTCTCTTAGATGCATTCCTACATCATTTCCTTCAAACTCGAGCCATACTCTTGTTGGTATATTTCCTAACTGAGGATGTTGTGCAGTGTCCACTCTCTTTAAGCGTCCTACAGCACCATTCACAAGACCATCCATAGTGTCAACATTGCAACGCATCATGTATAAAAGTCCTATCTTAAATGTTAGAGACAAAGGTAGACCAAAAGTTTCATTAATATTTTTTGATGCTATTTTTTTTAGAATTATTATTTTCTGTTCTTCAGAAACATCACTTGAGCAGACATCAATAGCTTTTGCAGTCCACTTTTCACCAACAGCAAGATCCAAAATTTTACAGTTATAACTATCCACTTCTGCATTTGATTTGTACAAACGTATTGCTGTCGATGGAATGTCTTTTTCATTTTTCACTTGACGCTGTTTGATTAGTTCAATGTCTTCGAGTGTCATTGTTCCTGATGCCATGTTATTGAGAGCTATTGCAAAATATTTGTCATCTTTTTGTCTCATTATTTCAGTGAGCTCATACAAGTGGAAATTCTCCCAGAGAGATGAACCAAGCTGATGAAGTGCGTTTGATGTACCAGGTGAAAAGACATAAGTGTCTCCTACAGGTTTCAGCTGTCTGAAATCTCCAACACACAATACTGATACACCACCGAATGGCTTGTAGCATCTAAAAATTTGTTTTAGTCGTCTGTCTACTTGCATAAGTTGTTTGCTGCCGACCATACTTATTTCATCTATAATAATAAGTTTTGTGGCACACAGTTGGGACATGATTTTATTGGCTATGTCTGCTGATAGTTCTGGCATTTCTGACTGACACTGTGACACAGGTAAACGGAAAACCGAATGGAGAGTTGCGCCACCAATGTTGTGAGCTGCTTTCCCAGTAGGAGCAGTCAGAATTATTGAGACTGTATCTGGGTTAGCACCTGGCAGAGATGAAAAATATCGAACACCAGCTTGGTAGACAGTTTTTATCAGGTGGCTTTTACCGGTGCCAGCACCACCAGATACAAACTCGTATACAACTTTTCCGGTTTTTAAAACATGCATAATGTGAAGAAAATATTTACGTTGCTGATCATTTAACTTTCTAACTAAGACTGTGTATTCATGATTATCCATTTGCTTTGGGGGCTTGAAAAACTGGACACTTTCTTGGCCAGGTTCTTTCCCAATTGCTTGGAAAATATCAATGTCCTTGTGACCTGTCCGAAAAATTTCAAATTCATTATGAAACTGTGTTTCAGGTTGAATATGTTCTTCTTGACTTTCTTGAGTTTCACTTACTGCATAATCTAGCTGCTGTTGGATGCCAGGAAAACAGTATTTGTCACGAATGGCATTAATTTCATTTGTTAGTCTCATAAATTTTTCTTCTACATTAATGGAACTAATGTCATTTTGTTCATCTCTCCAAGGAATATACAGCATTAGCTGTTCTCTGTAGTAGTTAAAAGGATCGTCCAGTTCACTGTATTTACAGTATCGTATAATTTTGGCCCTTTTTCTCTTATATATGTATCCACTGTTGTCCAAAAGAGACATAAAAGCTACAATTGTGTCTTCTGGTTCGACAATTTCGTCATCATTTTCTTCGTTCTCATTATTTTGTTTTCGTCGTGAAGTGTATGTATAATATGCAGAAAAATCGGCAAGACAAACATTTTCCAATTCTTGTGGCCTTTGTTTGTAATGATCGATGAGACCTGCGGCATAAACATCTGTGGAGTCTGGATCCATCTGTTGCAAAATTGTTGAGCTTTTTGCAAGTCTTACTCTCTGTTCTGGAGGACCAGTGTTAATAAAAATGCAACTTCTTGATGCATGTGACAAAGGAATGCCTAGTATTAAGTATACTGCTTCTTGTGCAGATACTTCACTTGAATTAAGAAATATATTTCCTAATTTTCTCAGTCTTTCTTTGATAGAAATGTTTCCATGTTTTAACTCTTGTAAAGAATCACTAAGCAATTTGGAAATTCCTTTTTGTGATTTGCTCACATAGCTTAAAATATACTGAACACAAGCATATGGGTCTAGTATGTACTGTAAATCCATGTTAGACTGGCAGAGAGCAAGAATTAGTGGATTGTATGAGTTTACAGAAATATCCTGAATATTTCTTTTCAGAAAAACTGTAGGATGTTTAATGCTACTTCTTAAAAGTGTTATGTACTCATCGTAATTTAATTCGAGAAGATCAAGAAATTGACAAATACTTGTAACATGCAATTTTTTTGAAGAGATATCTGTCAACAGCAACTGCATTTTCTTCATTTTATCTGTCATATCTTGAGAAATAACTTCGTCATCACTCAGGGGCAAAAGAATTTTTGTTGAAGACATGGGTGGAGCAGGTAAACCAAATCTGCAATAATTTTTTGAATGCACTGTCTTTTTGCATGTAATGGAATGTTTATGTGTTTGCAAAGTTGACTGTGGATGGTCAGAATTGCAGGAAATGTACTTGTCTATGAATTGTGTACAATTGTTTACACTTTCAATGCTATCTTCATCAAATACAGGCGCATTTTCTAGCCAAAGCAAACAATGTATGTGAGGACTTCCCCTGTGCTGGAATTCTACTCTAATATAAGAGTCAAGAAGCAAGTTGTCAGCAAATGGCCCATGTGATGAAGATAATACCTTGAATAGTTCCCTTACTTTATGATCAGAATATCTTGCAGTTGTAACTGGATCTTTTCTAATCAGGTCTCTTTTTTCAATGTAAGTGAGGTCTTGTGCTTCCTGTAAGGTTATGGTTCTGTTATTTACTACCTCGAACAAAATCGCAATGAGCTCTCTCCATTTTGTTTCTGCAGCTGAACACGAAAAAAAGAAGGTTGGGCATCCAAGTTGACGAATCGTAGCAAAAAGTTCCTTTTTTTTTGACTCCCAAAATGAAGGGGATGATCGTTCTCCTCTAAGAACTTGAAACCCATCATCTCTATGTATCATGTCATTAACGAACTGCCCATTAAGAAGTGCACCAGCTGTAAGAGAGTTTGAATGTTTGGTTTTTCGTAAGCACAATGAGACAGAACCATTCAAACGTGCCAAGGAACATTGTACATGTTTAAAGAATAAGTTTGGTATACATCCAGCACACCGACGGTCTTTTCTTCTGATTTCTGACTTAGCAAGATCTCGAACACTGATACCTGAATGAATATTGCGTTTCTGCCCAAAATAAATTGAAGGAAATGAGAGTTCTTCTGCATCCTTATCTAGGAACAATGACAATGGTCTATTTCCTTCACCAGGTGCAAATTTTATTCCTTCATTAATTTCCATTGGTGCCAAGAGGGTTTCGTCAAGTGCGGGATTAAGTGGTTCCTCATCCAGTTCCTCATGGTAGATATCATCAAGAAGTGCTATGTTGAAATTGGTGGCAATCTGTTGCTTGTCTTCTTCGAGAACAATAAAATTTTCTGTTTCTTGAGAATGGTGTTGTAAATAGTTTGGTGATAGAGTGATGCCATTTTTAATATATAGAGGTTGTTGAACGAGTTGTTTCGCCCACTCATAAACTACTGCTGGCCGGACTGTTTCATAAATATAAGGCTTATCATAGTCCATGCGTCTCATTAATTTTATTTGTATTGTGGCAGCTTGATCATGTGTTCTTGGCAGTACAGAAATCATTGAATCTAGCTCCACTGGCACATTCACAACACTTCCTCTCACGCCATACTGTCTATCTATACCAAGAGGCCGAATATTCATGAAAGGTATCCTAGGCGAGACAAGCCTCTCTTCTAAGTGAGTAAGAGGTGTAAGGTCATTTGGAATGATAGGAAAGCTAAGGCCATTGGCTATGCAAAGGCGAGGTAACCGTTGGCCGTTTATAGCAGTTTTGCAAGTGCGGCAAAGAATTAATTCTTCTTTTTGAAGCAAAAAAGGTATTTCCTTCTGCAAGAAATTCACTGTCCTTGAATGTAAACAATTCCTGTTTACAATGGATACTGACTTTTTAAAAAAAAGATTTTCGCAAGATAGACAGCAAAATGTTGGGCCAGAAGAGATTGCTGCGTAGTATTTTTTAATAACATAATCTTGAGAATTTCTTCTATTATGTTCCAAAGTATATTCTCTTTCTCTAACTTCGTCAGATTGTCGAACTAATTTTCGTATTTGAGCATCTGTCAATCTCTCTTCATGTCTGAAGTTTTCATTTTCGCGACTGCTCCTTATTGAATTAGCTTGACTCTGCCTTTCTGTTTCTCTGTATTCTTCATTCTGACGACGCTGTCTTGCTGAATTACCTTGAGCTTGTTTTTCAACTTCTCTGTATTCTTCATTCTCGCGACGTGTTCTTGCTGATTGAGCATGAGTTTCTTTTTCTTTCTCCCTATATTGTTCATTTTCACGACGCTTTCTTGTTGAATGAGCTTGACTTTGTCTTTCCTTTTCTCTGTATTCTTCATTCTCACGACACTTTCTTACTGAATGAGCTATACTTTCTTTTTCCTGCTCTGTGAATTTTTTATTTGCTCTACTCTTTCTTGCTGAATCAGCTTGAACTTGCCTTTCAACTTCTCTGTATTCTTTGTTCTCACGACGTGTTCTTGCTGATTGAGCTAGAGTTTCTCTTTCCTTTTGTCTGTATTCTTCATTTTCACGACGCTTTTTTGCTGAATTAGCTAGCTTTTCTCTTCCCTTCGCTCTGTATGCTTCATCCTGGCGATGCTTTCTTGCTGAATGAGCTAGGGTCTCTTTTTCCTCCTGTCTGTATTCTTCATTATCACGATATTGCCTTACTGCATGAACTTTACTACTTTTTTCTGGGTCTGTATAGTCTTCATTTCCGTGGTGGGTTTTTGCTGGTTGAGGTTGACTCCAACTTTCTTTCTCTTCAATTTCACTGTATGGAGTTGCTGACTGAGGTAGACTTTGACTATTCATCTTCCGGTATTCTTCATTGTGATTGTGTTCTTTTTCTATGGTAGCTTGGCTAAACATCACTGATTCTCTTTGGTCTTTATTTATACAAAATTTTGCCTCCTGAGACTGACACGTCCTTTCCATTTGTACACATTCTTTATTATTACAAAATCTTAATGTTGGTTGTGATTGGTTGTGCCTTTGAAAGTTTTCGTAGTCTACATTCGTTAGTTGCCTTGTAGGTGCGTGAATCAGTATTTGACTGTCACAAAGTATATGAGGTTCAACTTCGTGATTATTTGTTGTTCTAACTAGACTTGGTGTTTCAAAATTACTTAATTCATCTTCACTTAGGAATTTTTGTGTTTTCTCTTGAATATCTTTGTTAATTTGTCTGCAGGTTATACTTCCGCGGCGTTTCCTTGTTACTTCGGCAAGAGCTTTCTGTTCGTTCTCTCTATACTGTTCATTTTGGCGGCGTTTTCTGGTTTGTTCAGCGTCTTTTCTTTTCTCTGTTTGCCTGCGGTGCTTATCTTCTGTGCGGATTTTCTTAATAGCAGCAGCATTCCGCTTATTTTCAGCTGCTCTGATTTTATAAATCTGTCTCTTTTTTATTTTTTTAAGTCTGTCCTTGTATCTTGCCTTTTGTTTTCTTTCCTTCTGAGACATGTTTCTGTGTCTTGCCATAATTATTTGTTATTTTTCACCTGTGGAACATGAGCATTGTTTGAGTAATGCAAAGTGTAACTATATATCTATGATATGTGCAATGAGGGAAAAAATTAAAGCAAATAGTAATTTTCAGTTCACACTGTGTTTTGTGAAACGTTGTATTCTCCTTAGTTAGGAAATCTCTTTAGGAATGTAGAATGTTTATAAATAAAAGCACAAGCACAAACATAAATTTCTTTGCAATGTTTTTTTTTTTGCCTATGCAGAGTGTAGGTTAAGTGATAAATGTTATTTTCTTAAATGTGTGTTTTATCACACACACACAAACACACACATATATATATTATATATATACATATATATATATATATATATATATATATATATATATATATATATTACTGATACTAGAACAAAAAAAAATAATTAAAAATAGAGGCACCTTTAGGATATTTAGTCTGAACTCTGATGATGTTTGCTACTGCTGTTAACATGCATACTGCCTAGATGGATAGTCAGATACAGCTGCCTGCATTACTTTGGTCACTGGTGCAGTCTCTATCCTGTAAACACACTTTATTTTCCTTTATCTGTGAGAACATATTCATTCAAACCTTATAATATGTACTTTAAATTTTGCTCCCATGAGTAGGCAAATTTTTTTTTTAATGGACTATTTGTTTATATAGCTAGGTAGGTTGGAGAATGGCCACATTGTTTCAGTTTGTAGTGTACATCACATGGCAACAAATATAATGTTGTGGTTGATGAAATTTGTTGTCTTGCCATTAGTTGTGATATACTTTAGATGTGTGAATTAAATTATGAACTGGTGACACGTAAAAACATTACAGTGCGTGAAAGGTTGTTATTATTAAATTTGTATTGCAGTTAAACATTGTAGTGAAAACCTTAAATGTTACTGAATTGAAGTACTGTGTAAATGTTGAGGTAAAACAAATAATAGAATCAGTGTTACTTCATATAGTTTATATCGTATTTTATTTTTGTAAATTTTTAAATATTGTGAAAAAAAATGATACTAGATACAGTGTTAGTTATGCAAACATTGGCCAAATGTAGGTTGTTGTAAGTAATGAAGAACCAGGGGATATTATATTTGTGATGCATGCATGAAAGAGGCTTCAAACTAAGGCATTTAAAACTGTGGCTAGGATTACGATTGTCTTCATAACTCACCATTCTGAAAAAGTAATGAACTGCTACAACTTGAGATAGTAATCAAATAAACGAGTTCATTACTAAGGCTGTGTGAATAATATTTGATCATTTAGTACCAAATTTATAGAAATGTGTTCAATAAATTTATCACAGGGCGCTATGATCGTTATCATGTCCCATGTGGGTGATTACGATAACCTATAATGGTACATTGATTGCTGTGTGAAGAAAAACTGCAACAACTTTCGATAGTAACCGATTATTAACTGTTAAGGCAACCTCACATGATGCACAATTTCAATGAAATTTGCATTCATATTTACTGTTAGTATTTTTTGGTTCTGTGTGAGTCATGTTTCAGCATCTTGTCGAAGGGACTATATGTTGGCACATTATTATTCGCACAAAAGTGGCCCAGAAACGTAACAGTACAAGTTATATATTTTGTTACCACTTTTGTTTACTTTCTACACATAAATCATTGACTATACACTGTCAAATGACCATGAAATTTTACGACTGAGTATTAAGCAGGAATGTACGGTTATTGAATTATATAATGAAGAAACATGAATTTTAAAATTATTTGGTTGTTATTACAGAAAAGGTAGAGTAATAGAAATATCTAGGGGCTTATTCATAGTCGTTTTTGACCCGGACTATTGCGGGATTATCGTCGGACTATTTTTTGTCTTATTCATAGACGTGGACTAACGCTAGTCCGAGGATCAGCGTGCGTTAGTCCGGTACAGGGTCATGGTCCAGCACCAACCCTGCACTAACTGACACAAGATGGTCTCAGGATCATCTCGGAACTTTCTCACGACTATGAATAAGGCCCCTAGGGGTTATCATCGACTTGTCATTGATCATAAAGCCACATGTACAAAATGAAATTGGAAAAAATATCTCAAAGAAGTCTTAAGGCCTTATTCATAGTCGTGAGATAGTTCCGAGATGATCCTGAGATCATCTTACGCCAGTTAGTCCAGGGTTGGTCCTGACTTAGTCCGGACCAAGTGTTACCTTATTCATAGACGCCAACTAACGCCGGACTAGAGATAGTCGCGGGATCAGCCTTGTACACTGTTGCCACATGCTTCGCGCATGCGCACGTCA
>PNEQ01120004.1:0-32261 GCA_003012365.1 Medauroidea extradentata | reverse complement strand
TGTGGGGTAACTTGACTTGTTGAAGGACAAGTTTGGTTAATTTTCTCCATATAATACGAAATTTACATTCTACGATTTTACTGTCAAATTCCCATACTGATGTGTTTCAAGATTTCTTCACTAAATGCCTGGGAAAGGCATTTAATGTGTAAAACAACTCGTAGACGAAATCGCAACACATTATACAAAATCACATAACATAATCTTGGAGTTATTTAAACAATGACAACAAAAATATAAATATAGGTTTGATGCACATTTACCATTAGGTTAACCTCGACACTATTTACAAAAGAACTACGAGTACGCTGCAACTTTATCTGGCTTTGTTCGTGACTACGGTGGTTTTAATTAATTCGGAGAGAAAAGAATTTGCACAATTCTTCTATTACTTGATTATTACAGCAGGGACAAAATTATATCACTGTTTAAAGCCCGTGCTACATTGACAGTAAAGTAGCCGTATAAAAATAACCGTAACCGCACCGTAAGAAATAGACAGGTTTCTATCCCTGTTACGGTCTTACGGCGGCTAAGTAGCGGTTCGGTGTGTTGTAGCATGCATCTCTCAAATGTGTTTGTTCAATTTTTACGGTTATTTCTTACGGCGAATCTAGCACGGCCGTAACACGTGACGAGAGAGTTTGTTTTGAACAAGCATCGTCATGTGACGTCACACGTGACGTTTTTTTATTGCTGCCAGTTCTGCCCTTACTTGCCGAGCATGGGCAGAAATGGCAGTCATTTCTGGCAAAACTGGCATCTGCTAGTCCCACCCGAACAGCATACCAAAAAAACACTTCCGGTAAAACGAATGCCTTCTGGCAGAAAACTAGCAGAACTGGCACAAAACTGGCAGACTGGCAGACCACGCGAAAAAAAAACCTATTTCTTCAGACTAATTTTATAAACTATACCACACATGCAAAAGCATTTATGGACACGGAACATGTATATACTATATCAGCTTACCTTATTAAAATTATTTTACATAAATAATTGCAAAAATGTTAAAACGCGATAGGTATGTAAACAAGACAAATCTTTCACCAAATTACTACTAGCGCTCGGCGACATGAAGAGGTCACTTTCTCTTGCTGAATAGCATACACAGTGTCAAGACCTCTACCTCTTTTAGACCGTGGATGGGACCAATGAGATAGAGGGGCGAAAGTGCTGTCGGGGTAAAGGCATGTAATTCTAGAAAGATTAATGTTATAAGTTTGGCACAGGGAACATTTCTGCCACTTGGGCGCTGGAATCGCTAGATAACCAAACTGAGCAATCACAGAGCTTTCCTGAATTTTAAGTTACATTAAATTGATAGTTTAAAACGCAAAATCGGTTTCTTTTCACTTTAAAATTAAATTAAATGACTAATATAATTTCAAAGTTTATTTAGATATAATTTTACTACGGTATCGTATTTTTCTGATCTCTTAGCGATTGAAGTGAAACTAGTGGCAGAAATTTTCCATGTTCAAACTCTCCCATAAGAAAATGTATTTTCTTTCTAACCTGTAGTAGAATTATCCTTAGTCGGGGTAAAGCTCAGTTGAACTTGCTTCAACCATCTATTTCTTTGTCAAAACAAAGTGGCGTGGCAGGGGGTTGGTTAAGGATAATTATGTTTGTATACCGATAATAATAGAAAAACAAAGCCTACGATGCGTTGTGTATGTATATGTGGCATGTAAAATATATAAACAAGTATTGTAGAAGGACAATAAGGGAAAACAGCCGAAAAAAAGTAGACACACTTCACGAGCGCTCGTAGCGGCCTGTGGTGTAAGCATGGTGATAAAGTGTGTGTTAAATTGCATTTTGCAGTATTTTAATTGCATTTTAATTACATTTTTTTTTAAATGAGTGGTCGTTTGTTATCGAAGGCGAGATTCCTGCAGTGCCATGTCCCTTTGTTTTGACGATGGAAGACATGGACGATACAAGTTCAATTTGCCTTCAACCCGAAAACGTTTCTGCCCCTCTATCTTTACTGGAGGTTTGTTCAAGTGGTCTGGCAGTTTTACCAGCCGAGGGCAGGTGCCATTTTTCACTAGCAGCGAAATGGTAGGATGGGCAGTTGCTAGTGTCAGTGACCACTCGAACGATATCTGGCAGTAAACAAGTATGTTGATGTTTTGAAAAACACCAGTGAAGGTTTGTTTTGAAAGTTTAGCATTGAAATCTCAATTTGACTTCCCAATGTAATTTTGTAATTACGTTAATAAATATAAATACTTTCGTTTAAGCCTAAAGAATGGAAAACAAGTGATCGCAGTACTTCCCGCGTAAACTAATACTTCCGGAGACGAAAGAATTTTATACACATAGCGGGAAAATACGTTTTTAATGGGCCTTGCGATTTGTTTAGCATGCATTCTTCATTACATACAGGGCGAATTTGATACAATGTACGAAGTTATGATGTATACGTTAAAATTGTCTTTGTAAATGTTTGTGGGAATGTTCAAACTAAATTAGTTTCACAATAGGCTACATTAGTCAGTCAATTCAGTTGGGTATGCCTAAACAACTTTGCTGCTGATAAACATTAGACACTGGCTAATTTTTTTTGTATAATATAATGTTGTAGCATCTTGTAAATTGCAAGTGATTTAATTTTTGTGGGTTTGTTTGCTTATACTGGCAAAATTTTTAAAATTTACGTTACTAAAGGTTAATATAAAGGTTCATAGAATGTTCGTGGCATGTATTTTAGTACCACATAATTTGTAGCGCCCTTTCACCAGGTTTTTTAATATCACTGCCTCCACCTTTTTTAGTGGTCTTACCCTACAATTTTCTGTCCACCTGCGTCCATCTGCTCCAAGTTTTTTAATGTCCATACCCAACATTTAGTGGTTCTACCCTACAGCTTTATGTTCACCTACCCTACATATTTCTGTAGGCCTACCTCTGCTCTAAGATTTTATTTACCTTGCCCCACATTTTTGGTCGTCTTACCCTACATATTTCTTCACCTCCGCTCCATGATTTTAATGTCCCTGCTTAATATTTTTAGTGGTCCCACCCTACAACTTTCTGTTCTCCTACCCTACATATTACTGTACCTCTGTTCCAAGATTTTTAATATCCCTAATCATTTTCAGTTATCCTATCCTAACACTTTCTGTTCTCCTATCCTAACACTTTCTATTCTCCTACCCTATATATTTCTGCACCCCTGCTTCAAGATCTATAATGTCCCTACACAACATCCTTAATGGTCCTACCCTACAACTTTCTGTTCTCCTACTCTACATATTTCTGTATCTTTGCTCCAAGATTTTAATTACTTTGCCCCATATTTTAGTGGTCCTACCCTACATATTTCTGTACCTCTGCTCCATGATTTTAAATGTCTCTGCCCCACATTTTTGTTATCCTATCCTACAATTTTCTGTTCCCCTTCCTTATATACTTCTATATCCCTGCTCCATGATTTTATAAGTTCCTGCCTCACATGTATAGTGTTCCTATCCTACAATGTTGTGTGTCCCTACCCTGCAAATTTCTGTACCTCTGCCTCGTAAAATGAAGTCGTAACTATAAAATACTCTTTGAGGAAAATGCTAAACAATAACTTGAGCTAGGCCTACCACAAAATAGTTAAAAGTATGAATTCTTGTATCCTATATTAAATGCCTTTCTGCACTCTTGTAGCAATAACATTTTCGTAATTAGTAGGCCTATTCTGCAACACATTTTGGGGTACCAGTAACTTAAAAATTGACTTGTTAAAGGATAAGTTTAGTTAATAATCTCCATATACTACGAAATGTACAATGTCTGGGAAAGTAATTTAATGTGCAAAACAACTTGTAGACGAAATCGTAACAAATTATACAAAATAACATAATGTAATATTGAATTTATTTTTACAATGACAGCAAAGATATAAATGTCAGGTTAACCTTGTCACTATTTACAAAATAACTACGAGTACGCTGCATAATTATCTGGTTTGTTCGTGACTACAGTGATTTTAATAAATTCAGAAAACAAAAAAGAATTTTGCACAGTTCTTCTGTTACTGAATTATTACAGCAAGGAAAAAAAATTGTACCACTGTTTAGCACGGGACGAGAAGGTATGTTTTGAACAAGCGTAATGTTTTTTTATTAATGCCAGTTCTGCCCTTGCTCACCGAGCATGGGCAGAAATGGCAGCCATTTCTGGCAAAACTGGCATCTGCTAGTCCAACCCACGGTCGTTGAAGAACAGGTCTGGACACAAGCCTGGAAACTTGACCCCCTTGTTGTTTGGCTGCAGTTCACCAAGTTACTGAGAATATTGTGTTTTATTGGCTCTTCAGTTAGGGCGGTCGGACTAAACCTCCCCCCCCCCTTCCTTTCCACTAAGGTAAACAATTTATCAAAGTGTATTTTATATCAATTTATGAAATACTTCCTTCACTCACAAATTTATGAAAAGACACCAGTAATCTTTATTTTTTTTATAAATTAAAAACAGTTGATAAAAGTGTCAGGAGTTTGAGTTCGACCGCCCGAATTACAGCGCCAAAATGTATGACATTGTCGGTAACTTGACGAACTGCAGCCAAACAAGGGGCTCAAGCAAAATATATTGGTTGATAGGCGAGTGTACAATACCTGTTCTTCTATGGCCGTGGTCCTACCCGAACAGCATACCAAAGAAACACTTCTGGTAAAACGAAGCCTGCTGGCAGAAAACTAGCAGAACTGGAATAGGCGTATTTTAGCGGATGAATTGTTCACAAGCTGTTCGCAAGTGTTTGCAGAAACTGTTTGCATTTACAAAAGATTGCTAAGATGTAATATTCAGTGAACAGAAATGGCTACCAACATAGAGTTTCGAAATTATTTATTTGCCAATGCCTTATTAGGAATATAATTTGACATGTGCTCAACAGCCCATGTGTGCATCTTGACCGTTCGTCAACACACACCAGCGACACGGGCAGTATTCACGACAACGACCCGCAGCATTCGGAAGGCACCTTGTTGCTCCCAGTACTGACGGGACTGACTGAGCGATCAAGTTTATGTGGCCATGTGGTTAGCAAGCGAACACAAAATAAAGTGCCAATATTTAAATTAAATCAACCAAGTAACATCACTGCAACACACCCCAACACCAGCTAAACAAGGGACATTGGTCGTTACAACAAGCATTATGCCCACGCTGATCATGACGGGCACAAATGCCGGAACGAATTTCGCCTGAAACAGACAGTGCAGGAGTTAGTAGGGCAAAGTAATAATAGAGAGGCAATCTTCTATATATTTTTTTTTTTTTGGGATTTATTGAGCACCAACTAGCCTCTTTCCAGCCTTACAACAGCATACATCTCGACGTGGAGGATGCAGAGGGGACTCGCCAGACAGGCAGTAGACTGATGTCACTATTTGTTTTACATATACAACATAATATATTGCAGAAGGAAATTTATCTATGCAGCAGCATAAAATTAAAAATTAAAACTGCATAATATCCTTTCAAACTAATTTAAGTTTAGGTTAATTCTACTACAGGTTAGAAAGAAAATACCAAAGATGGAAAATACATTTTCTTATGGGAGAGCTTGGTACAGGGAAAATTTCTGCCACTAGTTTCCCTTCAATCGCTAAGAGCCCAAATAAATAAGAATATCATAGTAAAATTAAATTTTTATAAACTTGGTAATTATATTAGTAATTAAATTAAATTCGATAGTAAAAAGAAACTGATTTCGCTTTTAAAAATATGAACTTAATTTTGACGTGGCCAATACGCGTGTGAGGAGGAGGAGGCGTGTTGGGGTCCCCTAGTTGGTCAAACCTGAACACGTGGTGGCTCATGGTGGTGATTGCCGTGAAAAGGGCGCCAGTCCGTCGTTGAATTTAACTTGCCCGGGCGGACACGGGACTCTGTTCTCAGGGTCGGGTCGACGGCCACGTGGCTGCCTCCTCACACAAAGGCCTAATACTACTTACGGTGGTTACGCTGGGGAAGGTGTTGAGGCACCATACACGCCTAGTAGCACAAACAAATGAACACTTTAAGAACACTCATACATGACACTAAAAGGCTAGGTTGCTCCAGAGAAGGCTGGGCCCTGAAACTTACGTGATGTGAAAATAACTACACACGTGACTACGTAAGATTGATGATATTTATTGCTTTATTGCGCACAATACACTACTATATGTAAGGTGCAGAGCGGGCCTGGCCCTATAGCCGGCCAGTAGCTGAAACACGGTGAGAAAAGCTGGCCGAGGCCGCGAAAATAATTAAAGTGAATAAATCCCGGGGGCCGTGAGTTGACCGGGAGGGGTGACGATCACGGGGGATGTCGTTGAGACAAACATATTCTGAGAAACTTACTCTATTGTAGTGATGGTGATCGATTGCAAAAAGTTGATGGTCCCCAGTGACGCGACGCGTGTGCACCCTAGGCCCCCGAGCTACAACTGCCGGAAGATGGCGATGCCCAAGGAATCCAGAGCTCTCGCGCACTCCACTTCCAGTGAGGCGAATTTATACTTTACAAATATGGAAAGACATATAACCCTGATTTACATTAATGGATCGGCGGTTGCCCTAGAGTGTTTGTAGTCTATAATTATGTTTTTCGGTTGATGTGGCTTTTTGGTGAGTTCGTTTAAATGTTTTGGTGATTACTGTTGGTCTACATTTACACTTAAAACACTATGCATTTACACTACACTTATAATTTACACACAATTAGTTCGCGGTTCGTCTATATTGCGGAGGTGGTGGGGGCATAGCGGAGGCGACAATGGGTCTTAAACCCGGCGCTAGGCGGGTCACGTCAAATGGCCCTCCCTCGGAGACCCATTGTGGCGGCGGTGCCTCTCGTGAGTAGGGGCGCCACCAGGGTGGCAGGTGATTGTCCCGTTGACATGGTCGCCCGGGGGCGGCCTGGTTTTGTAATGGTGGGCGCTTACCTTGGTGAGCTGGTGACTGTGTCGGTTCCTCCCTGTACCTGATGGGCAAGCGGTGTGTCCGCTGCGGTCGGCTGGGGTGGCTGCTCTGCGTTTGGACGTACGCCCCCTCTCGGTAGCAGGCTGGTAGACGGCGCCTCCACCGGGGACGGACCGCCGGCTCTGGCGTGGTGCTGTGCCGTGGCAGCCCCAGGCGGTCAGCTGATACGTGCAGGCAGCGGAGCGCCTTCCGGTATGCCTCACCCGTGGAGGTGCTGGCATGCCACGCCGGCCCAGGCTGCTGCTGCCGCCGGTCCTCTGCTGGCTCACACAGGGCCACCGCGAGCGGGGTGCTCAGCGGCGGCGGTGATGTTGACCCGTCTGCTGGTGGTGATGATGGTGGAGATGATGGGGACTCTCTCGTTGCTGCTGGCGATGATGATGATGTGTGGCTGTGTGGTTGGTGAGGTGGCGCAGGGTGGATGCGTGGTGACTGAGTTGGCGCAGTGTGGCTGCGAGATGCCTGCAGTGGCGCAGTTTGGCTGCGCATCGGTTGAGGTGGCGCAGTGTGGCTGCATGGTTGGTGACGTGTCGCAGTGTGGCTGTGTGGTTGTTGAGGCGGCGCAGTTTGGCTGCGTGGTTGTTGAGGTGGGTGTCTGCACCAGTGACTGGCTAGGTCGTGCTGCTGCTTGCCTGAGGTCATCCCTGTGGATTTTGACCTGGCGTCGCGGCGTCACCTGCACCATGTATGACGTGGGGCCAACCTGCTTCACAACCTGGTGTGGGCCGCTCCACCTTTTGGCGAGCCCGGCGCAGAAGTTTTTGGCTGCGTTGGACTGCGGGTGTTGCCTCATGTACACTGTGGTTCCAGGCTCTAGTTCGCGCTCTGGGCGTCGGTTATGCGGAAGCCACTGTTGCACGTACGCTTGTTGGTGTTGCCTTGCGCTCTCCACACGCCGCTGAAGTGCTCCGCCGGGGTCTTCCCTGTCTGCTGTCTTCTCTCTGCAGACAACGTGACTGCCGGGTTGTGGCAGGTTCCGCCCATGTAGGAGTTCAGCCGGTGATTGTCCTGTGGCCTCGTTCGCGCGGTTGCGGAGGCAGAACAGGGCTTCCGGGATGTGTTGGGCCCATGACGTGTGGTCATTCTGGACTCGCAGCCAGAGTTGGGCTTTGAGCTCTTGGTTGCACCTCTCAGTGGGGTTTGCTCTGGGGTGGTATTGGTCGGTGGTGTGGTGCTGTACACGCCATGCGGTGCAACATTCGCGCAATTTTCTTCCCGTGAACTGCACGCCGTTGTCTGTCAGAAGGGTCCTCGGGAACCCCCAGCGTGGGAAGAATTCGTTGACGAGTGTTTTGGCGATGTTGGTTGTACAGGCCATGGTTAGTGGGTAGGCCTCAACCCAGCGGCTAAATAGGTCGGTAACCACCAGGAGGAACCTCTTCCCGCCCGCTGACCGTGGGTAGGGCCCCATCAAGTCTAGGGTTACGGTGTCAAAGGGTTCCATTGGTAGGCGTGGTTGCTGCTGAGCCTCGCCGTCGGAGCGTCTATTTTTGTATACGTTACACTGGTCACACGCCCTGACGTGGTTGCGTATGTGGCGCGTCATGCCCCTCCACGTGTAGGTGTCCCGAATGCTCCGATTCGTCTGCTTGGCGCCTGGGTGTCCTGCTAGGTGATGATCGTGGTGGTGCTGTAGTACAAGTGGGACGGCTGCTTGGGGAACGTATATCCGCCACGGGTTTTCGCATTTGGCCACGCTGTGTTCTAACCGACCGTCCATGACGCGCCAGTTGTCAACAAGCTGATTTTGGCAATCGCGAATTTTCTCCGCGGTCTCCCCGCACGCCCCTTGTGATTCCAGTACCGCGTGATACAGGGTGTCTGCTGTTTGCGGTGGTTGTCTATTTAGGCCCGTGGATGCGGTGAGCTGATGCAGGGTGCTGGTTTGTTGTGGGGGTAACACGGTCTCCCATTCCTCCTCGTCTCGCGCGATGGTCTCACCTGGTGCGCGTGATAGCGCGTCAGCCAGTTGGTTCTCGGCGCCGGGGACGTGTTCCACGTAGAAGTCGTATGCCTGGAGAAGCAGTGACCAGCGGGTGAGTTTGCTTCGTAACTCCTTCATCTTGTGCAACCATACAAGGCAGTGATTGTCAGTGCGCAGCGTAAATTGTTGGTATTCTACATACTGTCGGTAGTGCTTGACAGCCCAGATGATGGCTAGGCACTCGCGCTCGTTGACATTGTACTTACGCTCGCGGGGTCCAAACTTAGCACTGGCGTAATCAATGACTCATCTCTCACCGTCCTCACCATACTGAAACAGTACCGCACCCAGACCATCTAGGCTCGCGTCTGTCTGCAGATATAGCTGTTTAGCCAGGTCAACCCGTGCGAGTGTTTTGCTTTGGGCGAACCTACATTTGACTTCGTCGAATGCCTGTTGCATCGCGGGCGTCCATTGGTACTTGCGGGTGACAGACAGCATGTCGGTGAGTGGGGCGGTTACGAGTGCGAAGTCTTGGGCGTACTGCCGCAGCCAATTTATTAGTCCGAAGAACTTCTGGAGTTGTTTACGTGTGCGTGGGGGCGGGTAGGCCTGGATGAGTTGTTGGTGTTCCTCGTTCGGTCTGCTCCCGACTTCGTCCACCAGGTGTCCTAGGTACTTGAGACTGGCCTTGCCGATGCTACACTTGTGGTTGGCACACGTGAGCCCGTTGATTGAGAGGCGTTCGAACACGATGGCGAGGTGGCGTACGTGTTCCTCCCAAGTTTGGGACCAGATCACCACATCGTCCAAGTATGCCATGGCGAACTCGCCAGTACCCACTGCGCAGGTCGAGGGTGGTGAGAATTGGCGCTGCCTAACAGGCTTAGGGCGGTCTTGATGTTGAGAACCGTGGTGGTTTGCTCTGTGTGATGAGGTTGAGAAGCCGGAAGTCAACACAGAAGCGCCAGCTGCCATCTTTCTTTGGTGCGAGTGTGATGGCGGAGTTATACCGACTTTCGGTGGGCTCGATTACGCCGTCGGCGATCATCTCTGCGATCTGGGTGTTGATGATGCGTAACTGGTTTGGCCCATAGTCGTGAGGTGGTATGAACAGTGGATCGTCATGTGCCAGAATGATTTCATGCTCCACGACAGTGGTGCGCCTTAAGGGGTCTGCATCGCCGAACACTTCCCTCCGCTCATCAAGGACTCTCTGGATCGCCTCACGGTACTGGTCAGGTACGGCATGGTCAAAACTGTCTAACTCGACGTGCGAGGTATTATGGGTCGGTCTGCGCCCTAGGTGATTTACTGTGCGGCGTTCGCGTATGCCAAAATGGATGCGATTATCTGCAAGCTCAATGACCGTCTTTTGTTCTACCAACCACGGTACACCGAGGATGAGATCCTCGCGAATGTTATCCGAGACCAGTGCAACAACCTCCGTGTTTGTGTCTCTAATCTGCATGTTGATGTTAGTGATGCCCACAACTTTGCACGTGCCATCCAGAGTGGCCAGCTGGACGATGTGGTCACATGGTTGTAACAACGTCTGCGGTACCAGAGAAGAGCGAATGAAGTTATGTGAAACGGCTGTGTCAATATGGGCTACGGTCGCGCTACTGTTTACACATACTGGAATACGTAATAGTTGGTCGGTAGCGGTGGTACTTACTTGGCCCAAAACGCTTGAGGGTGTTGCCGCGCCGCCCGCAGCTGCCATGCTGTCTGACGCTTCGTGGCTGACCGGTGCTGGGTTGCTGACACTTGCCGTCTGGCTGCTGGTTGGTGGTCTGTTGACGTGTGAGGTTGGGTTGTTGACATTTGCATGTTGGTGGCTTGCGGTCGGTTCGTTGACAGTTGGGATGTTTACATTTGCGAGTGGTTTGACAGTTGTTTTGTTGACATTTGAACATATGCTGCCAGTCGTTGTTCTGTTGACATTTGGATTGTTTACGTTTGCGAGTGGGCTGACAGTCGTTTTGTTGACATTTGAAAATGCACTGTCAGTCGTCGTTCTGTTGATATTTGGATTGTTTACGTTTGCGAGTGGGCTGACAGTTGTTTTGTTGACATTTGAAAATGGGCTGTCAGTCGTTGTTCTGTGGACATTTGGATTGTTTACGTTTGCGAGTGGGCTGACAGTCGTTCTGTTGACATTTGAAAATGCGCTGTCAGTCATTGTTCTGTTGACATTTGAATATGGGCTGTCAGTCGTTGTTTTGTTGACATTGAGATTGTTTACGTTTGCGAGTGGGCTGACAGTTGTTCTTTGACGTTCGAAAATGCGCTGTCAGTTGTTGTTTTGTTGACATTGGGACCTGGGTCGACAGTTGGGTTGTTTCCTTTGGAGGTGAGTTGCCAATTATTGGTGTGTTGACTTTTGGTGCTGGGTAGGCTATGTTTGGAGTGCCTATCCGACCGTCCCGTTTCCCGGAAACTGTCCTGGTCGGTTCGGCAAACGCTATGCCAGTGGTACTGCTCGTCCCTGCAGTATCGGCAGCGAGGCATGTCGCGCGCCTGGGCGTTGAGCGGTTGCCTGGCCGGTGTACTTAGGCCATCTTTGCGCGGGGGTCCTGTTGTTTTGGCCTTCGCCTCGTCAGCTGTTCGGGCCGCTGGCCCGTCGCCCGGTGCCGTGACGCAGCTTGTTGCATTACTGTCAGTGTTGGTCCGCCGGTCCCTAAACGGTTGAGCGGGGCGTGGTGGTAGTTGTAGTTGCTTGTCCCTGTTGATACTAATGACTGTCCGCATGAATTGGTCATAGCCGGCAAAAATCATTGGTCTGAGGGCAGCCCTGAATTCGGGGCTCGCATTGTCAACAATGCATTCTAACATGTCCTCCTGTGCTAGGTTAGGGTGGTAGCGGCTCGCGAGGCAAAATCTTACGTCCTACGTATGCTTCTAGATCTTCATTCTCGCTTTGCCCTTCTATAAACACAGCTAGTTGTTGACGGAGTGTGGATTATGAGCTCGCGTAGTGGGCCGTGAATTTCCGTACAAACATAGTCCAGTTCATGTTGTACGCCTGTGTCGAGTTCCACCAATCCTGGGCCTCACCGCGTAACTGTTTTCCCACAGCGCCGGGCCAGTCAATTTGGGTTATCCCGTATCGTTGGAGCCGCGACGTGCAATCTTCCAAAAACGCGTTGGGGTCCTCTGCATTTCGCCCTGAGAAAGTGGGTAAGTTCTGAAACTGGCTGGGCACTTTGGGCTGAGTTTGGATGGTGAAAGTTGGTGGCATTGACCCGTTAGCCGTTCGGAAAGGGGTGCTGCTGGAGAGTGGCGTGACTGCCGGGAAGGGGGAGGCACCCCACCAGGCGCTGTGTTGTTTAAACAACATGGGCGTGGCACTGACCTGTGTTGTTGCGGAGGCTGGATAGTTGTACACACCTGCTGGTTGCGTGCTGTTGGCAGCCCGCTGGCAGGCTGCGCAGATGAATCTTCCCCTCTGGACTGCGGCCCACTCAGGAGTGGTGACACACGCCGGGTGATAGCGGCGGTGACACTCCCTGCATGCGGCCACTGCTGGTCCCGTGTTAGCACAGTTGATGCTGTCGCACTGTTGGGGGTTAGCGGTTGTCCCGGCACCGGTTGGTTGCACGCGGCACTGGTCACACGCGAATGTCCCGTCCAGTACCGATTTCCACTCGTGCACACGTGCGCAAGCCGCATGTATGCGTTGTCCGCAATGGTTGCAACTGAATGTTTCTGACGTGGCTCCCGCGCACGTGGTTCTGGCGCAACGCCAGGTTGCGCTGGCGTTGTCGGTTGTCGGAGGGCTCTGAAAAGCCGCGGTTGTCGGCGGGCACTTGCAGAGTGCAAGTGTTTAGTCGTATCGGACAGTAAGGTCTGTGGGTTGAGGTCTGAAGCATAGAGGACAGATGCGTCCTACAAATTTCCGGCTCGGGCGGAATGCCATGTTACTGCGAGTCGCGGTCGTGTCTTGTCGCGGTTAGCGCGGCCGTCACAGCTCCCGTCGCGGTGGCGCGGCTGTGGTTACTGGCGCGGTGCACATGCACGACACACCGCAGCGAAATTTGGCGCGTGGAAGTTGGTTGACCTGCGTGTTGTTGTAGCTCGCCTCCCACGCTCGCTGGAAAGCGGTTGGGGAGGGGGGGGAGTGTTTGGCGTGTCCGGTGAAGTCCTTTGTTCCGCGCGCGGTGTTGCCAAGTCGCGCACTGCGTTGTTGATCTTCTCGCTCTTTGCTCCGTTTTATGAATATTACGTCCTGGTTGATAAGTTTAAATAGCCACACAAGTTGGGAAAGCCATTTTGACGTGGCCAATATGCGTGTGAGGAGGAGGCGGCGTGTCGGAGTCCCCTAGTTGGTCAAACCTGAACATGTGGTGACTCGTGGTGGTTATTGCCGTGAAAAGGGCGCCAGTCTGTCGTTGAATTTAACTAGCCCGTGCGGACACGGGACTCTGTTCTCAGGGTCGGGTCGACGGCCACGTGATTGCCTCCTCACACAAAGGCCTAATACTACTTACGGTGGTTACGCTGGGGAGGGTGTTGAGGCCCCCTCCATGCCTCGTAGCACAAACAAATGAACACTTTAAGAACACTCATACATGACACTAAAAGGCTAGGTTGCTCCAGAGAAGGCTGGGCCCTGAAACTTACGTGATGTGAAAATAACTACACACGTGACTACGTAAGATTGATGATATTTATTGCTTTATTGCGCACAATACACTACTATACGTAAGGTGCTGAGCGGGCCTGGCCCTATAGCCGGTCAGTAGCTAAAACACGGTGAGAAAAGCTGGCCGAGGCCGCGAAAATAATTAAAGTGAATAAATCCCGGGGGCCGTGAGTTGACCAGGAGGGGTGACGATCACGGGGGATGCCGTTGATACAAACATATTCTGAGAAACTTACTCTATTGTAGTGATGGTGATCGATTGCAAAAAGTTGATGGTCCCCAGTGACGCGACGCGTGTGCACCCTTGGCCCGCCGAGCTACAACTGCCGGAAGATGGCGATGCCCAAGGAATCCAGAGCTCTCGCGCACGCCACTTCCGGTGAGGCGAATTTATACTTTACAAACATGGAAAGACATATAACCCTGATTTACATTAATGGATCGGCGGTTGCCCTAGAGTGTTTGTAGTCTATAATTATGTTTTTCGGTTGATGTGGTTTTTTTGGTGAGTTCGTTAAAATGTTTTGGTTATTACTGTTGGTCTACATTTACACTTAAAACACTATGCATTTACACTATACTTATAATTTACACACAATTAGTTCGCGGTTCGTCTATATTGCGGAGGTGGTGGGGGCATAGCGGAGGCGACAATGGGTCTTAAACCCGGCGCTATGCGGGTCATGTCAATTTAACTTAAAAGCAAGAATGCTCTGTGATTGTCAGTTTGGTGCACTACCAGCGCTCAAGTGGCAGAAATTTTCCCTGTGCCAAAATTATCACATTAGAATTAACCTTACTAACCCTCGTCCATTTTGCGTATAAATACAGTTTGTTTTGATTTCAGAATTTTTTGAGAGAAAACAGTAAATAATGGTAAAGGCAAACATCCTGTGAAGAAACCCTGGAACCGTCCTCAAGCCTCGGTTGCCAGAAACGTGCAAACACCCTCAACCTGGTTGCAGAATGTTTGCAAACACCCTTGTAAACATGAGCGCTAAAATACTCTGTTCACAGGTAACACTACCAATTTAACTGCTCAAATACGCCTAATATTAATTGCTTGCACACAATTTGCATAAATCGCCGTCTTTAAGGATGTCTTATGGCCGGTTTCACCAACGTCGCCTAAACCAGGTCCCAGCTAGGCCGAGCTTAATTTTAAGTTAAACTTAAAACTGTTTAATGAAATACCGTCTCGTGTGTGTGTTTGGGGGAAATATACTCCTACATCCATGGTAGTAAAGGTTCAACGTTGGCATTGATATGAGGACTTAATAATAAACAATGATTCCTCTATTTTCAGCCATCTATCGTGTCATACTGTATTGATAGTTGTCTTTGATTCGCTTAGTGTAGGAACATGAAAAGCCGCGTATTTGAGCGAATGTTGATGTTTTGAGTTGATACTATTAAATTAAGTCATGAAAATTTTATAATTTTTTGAAGTGTAGTCGTTTCAAGGTTTGTCTGATTATTGTTTTATTACAGAATTGTTGTAATGGTAATCAGTTGCTGTGTTGTTTTTAGGTTAGTGGTTGGATGTGTTGCGGCGAAAACCGGCAGGTTTAAAGCACGTGGTATGTTGCTGCTTTGATTTTAAGTTGTAGTTATGCATTTCATACTGTATTATTTTGTAGTCCTTAAAACACGTGTATGTTTTTTTTATTTTTAAATCAGTGATCCATTATGGTACAAAAATATTTTTTTTATGTTGGTGTTAAAGATTATGACTTTATGAATATCTGCAGAACTTTTCTTGTTATACATGATTCGATACGTATTATGTTGTTAGTTCTTTAATTTCTAGCTGTTTTGTGAGATTTCTTGTAAATAATTTTGTGGAGTAAATTGGTATTTGTTTGGCAGATGTAAGCGCTTACTTGCAACAGAAAATTGGCTATATTTCAGTAAGTATTATTATTGAAGATCCAAAAATTTAGTGTTTTCTTAATGTTTGTGGAGTAAATTGGTATTTGTGTGGCAGATGTAAGCGCTTACTTGCAACAGAAAATTGGCTATATTTCAGTAAGTATTATTATTGAAGATCCAAAAATTTAGTGTTTTCTTAATGTTCCACTACAATTGATGTAGCACAGAAAACAGGACATGCACAGACATAGGCTGTTTCCGAATTCATAGGATGAAAACTCGGATCCCTGAATCCTCGCAGCCTTCATAGCAATGCATCTTTCGCGTAAGGGTGCATTTGTGTATAAACATTCCTTCCGAATTCCCAATTCAAACAAATGACTATATCAAGGGTGTAAGGATGCTTGCCACGCATCCTTGAGCCAAGGATGTGTGGAAGGTTGCATCTTGAATCCTCGGTAGAATTCGGACACGAATCAAAAATGGCCGCATCCTTCAAGATGCACTTTTCAAGGGTACGAGGGTGCGAAGGATCTTTCAAGGCACTATTCGGAAACAGCCACAGAACACATGCTCAGTACAGAGTTGCATACTACATTTGAAACATATGCTCATAAACAGTGGATGTTGTTAAAATTAAAACAAGCTATGCTAGTGTGTGTTTGAATCACTGATTCTGAATGTTTAGTGTTATAGCCTTTCGTAAATAACTTTTTTGTTTATTTGGCAGTACGTAATTGAGTGAACTTATTTTCTAAAAATTGCAGTAACTGTTTTACACACTGAAAGCTATTTTTTTTAAACAAGTCAATTTACTTACTTTGCTGCAAATTTTTCCATATGTTATTCAAATTTGTTTAAATTTTCATCCGTGTTTATTTTTTTTTTTGAACCATGTGGTATCCACGTTTTTATTGGTGACACACAGTGCACAGGATTATAGGCTATTGCCCAACTTTCTGTGTGTTGATCCTGTGGTATTATGCTATGTGCATATTATTTGTAGTTGTAGTGCATCCCACCATAAAGCTTGGCTTGAACTTTCTGTGAGTGTGCTATATTTTGTGCTGCTAAATCAATTCTAGTGGAGCATTAAGGAAGGGTAGGCCTAACTTAGTTGAAAATTATCTATGTTTCAGGAAAATAAAAATTCTTGGCAGTAAAAAAATTTTTTTAATTTGTATTTTTGCCATGGAATGACTTTGCCTCCAGATCCCTGCACACACTGTTGCATAACTCACTTGTAAATACTGCCTTTGCACAGTTTATATTCTGCCTGGCCAGCATACCACTATTCTTGGCTGTCAAAATTTCTCCTTCACCTTGCTAAACAAACCCTTCAAATCCCTCTCAACTTCTTCCTCTACCTCCCTATGATTTCCTCCCACATGCAATGTCACCACCTTGTCTTTCCCCTAGGTCACTGTTTTTGGCCCCACCAACTGCAGTTTTGTATACCTATCCTCTCCTAACTCCCTGCAACTCCTCCCTCTTAATGATTAAATCACTTAAGACCACCTCTGGTTCTTCCCTCCCTTCTTCCTTTTGCTGCTTGCCAACGTCTCCTCTGCCCTGAATGTTACTGCCAACCTCCACCTGTTCTACCCTGCTCATCCCTCCAGTCTCTCTCCTTGATCCTATCTTATTGTCATTGTACGCTGATCACCTTTATTCGCTCCTCTACCAGCATCTGTGGACAGCTTCTTGCCCTAAATCTTCGTCTTTACCTTTAATAACTTCTCTAACTCCACTATCCTGCCTCTCAGTTTACCCTCTTCCACTTCTGATTCTTCTATCCTCTGCTTTTCGTGTCTCAATTCTTTCTGCGATTTGGCTTCTATTCTCTTTGCCACCCTTCAATATAATAATATAATAAGATTCAACCTGGAATTGGTCTGACACTCGGTGGCAAGTCTTGTCTCAAGTCCCTAACCTCTCTCATGCCCTCTTGAATCATCGCCCCTTTTTTTTAAGAAAATATTCTAGTCTGCACTTGCCTTCTGCTTTCCCACTCTTTCTATCCATCTTCTCAGTCCTGTGCGACATCTCTCTTTTACCCACTAATTAGTTTCACAATATTCTCTGCCTTCTTTATCATTCTTTCTTTTTGGAATTGGCAATCTTTGTACAAACTTAAACACGTTCATACCTTTTACGTCCATTCTTTGTGCTCAGTAATTCCTCCTGTGTGTCCCTATTTCAGCAGATTTGTTCCCCCCCCCCCCCCCCCAAGGATGTATTCAGTAATACCACTTTCATACTGGATAGCAACCGCTTTAATTGTGTTTCCCTTTACAAACACACGACATTACTTTCCCAAAAGGGAGGAGTTATCCGTAGAAAAGGGGGTACTCGTGAGGAGATATAGGGAAATAATCCCTAAGAGTCGCAGACAAGGATGCTTGAGGAGGTTCATGAGACACATTTTTGGATGGTAAAGTTAAAAAAACTTGTGTAGAGCTTATTTTTGGTACCCTAACTTAAATCAGGATATAGAGAACTTCATCAGGACATGAAGTATGCATGACGGTCAGAGAACCCCAAAATGGACAATTTACAGTGGCCTGAGACCAAAGAGGTCTTTGAGAGAATACACCAAGATTATTTAAGACCGATCAAGGGTACTTACTCACTTCATGATCATTATGAATTAATTTTCTAAATGTGTGGAAGTGTTTCAAATGAGATCCTAGGCAGCGGAGGAGTGTATAGACAGGCTGAGGGAGACCTTTGCTAGGTACAGGTTGCCAAAAACCATTGTCACGGATAATGGCAATAATTTTGTTTCAGGGGATTTTGAGACTTTTTGTAGACTCAATGGTATAGGGCACGCAATGTCACCTTCCTACCATCCTGCAAGTAATACAGCAGCTGAAACCGCTGTCAAGACTTTTCAGTCAGGGTTGTTAAAAGCGCTGCAAAATGCCTCCAATATGCATGTGTTGGTTAGCACCCTAGTGAGTCGCTTCTTCATGTCATATAGATTTGCGCCCCATTGCATGACTAAAAGGAGTCCTGCATAGCTACTGTTTGGCAGGTTCCCGAGGAGCAGGCTGGACCTGATTAGGCCACATGAAATAGAGCTGCCAAAGCAACCAGCAGAGGGACATGGGAAAAGGCATGTGCAGTTTACAGTAGGGGAGGAGGTGTGGGTACGAGACTACCAATCAGCGAGGAAATGTTGGAAAAAAGGGAGGGTACAAAGAATTAGGGTCTTATATGTAAAAGTGGATGGTTTAGGGTTGGTCTGGAAGAGGCACTATAACCAGACGATCAAGGCAGGGAGCTACCAGGGTAGTGCTCCAAGAATCAGTAGCCCGGGTGACAATTAGATAGCACAGCAGCCAATCAGCGGGTCTATTATTACCGCTTCGCAAAGCAGTTTTCGATCGTTAGCCACACTAAACAAGACTTTGCGATCGTTAGCCACACTAAACAAGACTTTGCGATGAAAGCGATTACAGCTTGCTCTATTTGCGACTGCGAACTATCCACGTGATGCACACATATCGCAAAGTCTGTTGCAAACTAGCACGCCGTCTCGAGGGCTCGCTACGACTCGCAAACTTGATTCCCAAGATAAAATGGCGGACATTTTCCTTGAGTTGCCGTAACCTCACATATTTGAACAACTGTAATTAAGTTAATTGGCGTAGAAACAGTCAGATACGTATGTTACATCAATGTGTACGCTTCACAAATCAGTTTTACGAATAAAACTGCAGATTATTTAAAAAACTACACGACTTCTGTAAAATAAATGTAGATTTCGAACTGATATGACCATTCGAGTTAGCTGTATTGTTTGACAATTCACAATTTAAAAATATGAAACTACAAAACTATCAATAAAGTCTTTATTATGACGTCACTTAAGTATTACCAAAACGGAAATATTGTATAGCTGTCATTTTACAGTTAGAGAACTTGCAGTGTCATATTGAAGTATTAGTTAGTGTCATTGTCTTGTAACCGTATTACATTTTGGACATTGGTTCGATCCCAACGTCTGCCGAAATGTTTTTTTTCTTTTTAACTAATTATCCCTGTCCATTTATGCAGTAAATTAATAGTTATATGTACTGTAACTTTACTTATATGTTCAAAATTAATAGATTTAAACTCTCTAGTGCAGTTTTTCTTACCGCCACGATTAATTTATGGGACAGCAGACGTAACAAGTAGTATTTTATAATAATATTTTTTGCAAGATTAATAATTTCCTTTAACGCATTATTTTCAAGCGAATATTTCACTAACTTTTATGGAGACATAATACTTGGGTGAAAATCGAGATTTTCAAATGTAATAATTATGCCGTCTCATAACTCGTGTTGCAAACATAAACACTAAATTGTAATACAGAAGAACCACAAATTCTATAACAATATCTCAACATTAATAAAAGTATATATTTGCACATTATTTGTGTATGCCTTATTTTCATTTGGTACTACGGCCAATTTTTATTTATTTCGTTTTGTATGTGTGTATATTTCCGAGTTCACACGATCAACATTACGTTGGAAGAATGAACCGTAGACATTTTTTTCAATGTATATCACTTTCGAAAATGTCTTACGGCAGTACTTCCCCTGTATACAGCATCGCTAAAATAGCTTAAGTTTTGTGATGGAATTCTTACCGACATATAGCGGAGCATATATAAACTGTTATGTAATAGTTAGGTTAGGTGGCACTACCAACTAGGATGGAATTTAACCACGGAAAGAGAAATTTAAGTTGCTGTAAATAGGAATTTTGGAATTTTTTTTTAAGAGAGAAATTTATCCATAGAAGCATTGCCAACTGCCGTCGCTGATAGGGCATTGTCGCAAAGTTTTTGCGTACTCGCAGAAGTCAGTGATACTCGCAAACGTGGACGGTCATAATCACAAATTTGCTATCTAAACCACGATGCATCGCAAAGTTGCGTGCAGTCGCAAGCTAGCGACGCAAGGTCATAATACACCCACAGGTCACCCTCACTCAGGGTTATTAAGCCACCAGGAAGGCTCAACCTGTAATTAATATCTGTGTGAATATTGTTTGGTTATGTGGTAATATAAGATAATGTGGAATGTATTTTTATTGTGTGGTACTCTCCAGCTTGGGGGGAAGGACACTGTTGTGTACGGAGTTTGGACAAGACGCGTATGAATTCTATGGCGGATGTCCGTTGTAGTTGAAAGTGCTGTTGTTATGTCGTGTGTTTGTAAAGGGAAACGCAATTAAAGCTAATGTTATCCAGTATGAAAGTGGTATTATTGAATACATCACACTCCCCTTCCATAGCCACAACTCCTGCCCTCACAGTCTTTACACATCCACACCTGCTGCGTCAATACACTCCTATTGTAGTCCTACAGACTTATGAAATCAACCTCTATACCCAACACACTCAAACCCATTATGCATCCTCCTCCACACACCCTACATCACCTAAATTTAATTCTTACGCCAAACATACACAATCACTTTGCAAACCTAACCCCAGCTGTCTCTATTTACCCCAATGTAAAATAATGGAAATAAAATTCAGCCTGAATATAAACAACTTCAATATAAATAGTTACCCTTTGCTATCCTACTAAAATTGTTAAGAAATGTCAAAGTATTATTTAAAAAAAAAAAAAAAACTTAAGGCAATCTGCATAGCAGAGCTTACAACTACTGCAGGAAGAGCACATAACATCAGCACAGAAATGTGTATCTCAAGTTTTCTCTAACAATTCTGCTTCAACATTTTAAACATTACTAATTTTTACTGAGCCATAAACATTTATATAATTTCAAATGTTATCATATTCTAGGCTTTGTAGGCTAACTTTTTTGTTCCTTAAAGTAACAAAGCAAGGTATTTTTTCCTTAAAAGAGTATATGAGGAGCTTATAATTCATATTAGTACTATAGATTTTTAAAGTTGGTCTCACATTAATTTTTTTTTGCTCTAAACACCCCATTTTTTAAAAAAAATTTATTTTTGGGATTTTTTTTTTTTTTGTAGGACTGCCAGCATCATGTTTTCCTAGCACACAAAGTAACCACAGGGCTGAATCACTGGGGAAGAAATTAAGTTGTTCCTCAAAGACATTCATTTAATTTTTAAACTTGAATTTACTGAAAATTGAAGTTTTTTAAGGTAATTTCATACATTCATAAAGTAGTGAAGAGTATAAAAATTTTCTTGTTTCAATAAACAAAAAAAAAAAAAAAAAAAAAAAAAAAAAAAAAAAAAAAAAAAAAAAAAAAAAAAAAAAAAAAAAAAACGAAAGTTAAATTTTATGTGCTATCCGGTGATAGGCTACTAGTACTAAGTGTATATATAGCTCCTATATTAAAAAAATGTGTGGCATTTACAAAGAATCCCCAAAATGATGATTTTACACCGTACTTCCAACAGAAAACTGGCTATATTTCAGAAAATATTTTTAGTATTTAAAAAATCTAAGAATATTTTGTTTTTCTTAGGTAGGATAATAGAAAACACTAACAAAGTTTCAGGAAAATAAAAACTTAATTAGCAACACACATTTTTATATGTCGTAGAATGACCTGGCCACATTCCTAGATAGCAGGACGTGGATAGGATTCGAGAGTGTAGGAAGGGAACACTTGTCAGAACAGGGTCAAAAGAGTTTATTAACCTGTTGTTGTGCAGGGTGGCAGCTAGTTGTTTAGAGAGGGTCAGAGTTTAGCAGGAAGGGCAATCACTGGTGTTTAATGATTGGAGTTCTGAAGTATAGCAGACTGGAGATAGCAATATGAGAGTCATAGGTGTGCAGAGATGAGACAAACAATTTAGGTTTATAAACCAAGAGGAGGCAATAAAAATCTTGGTTGTAAACTGTTTGGAGTGTGTGTGTGTGGCAAGTTTGACGCTTTCTTGGGTAAGGTTGAAGGATACTGTGAAGAAGTAGTAGTAGCAATGGAGACGTGATTCAGAAGGGAGGGGGCTAGACAGTGAATATAAGCAAAATAAATTTAAAATCTTAAGCCCAGTACACACTAACCATAACTCAATACAGAATTCCGTTCATAATTCAATACAAGTTCAGCGCTGCAACAGTGTGTAACACCACTGTGCTGGTTCCAGACAGAATTCCGTATTAATTTTACAGGTAGAGCCCGTCCTGTTTTTCATCGTTGTGTATGTTCATGTGAAGTATGCAAGTAGGGTTGCCAGACTGCTTTGAATAGAAATAATATTCCTGTTTCCTACTGAACACACAACTGTTGGATGCTTTAAATGCTTAACAATACAAGGGAGTTTCACTTAAATGGCAACTACTGTCAAGTAGGCCTATTGTTATTAAATAGCTTTTGGCAGTTTTACTGTTGTAATTAATGGAATATAATATCCAACATAACAATTTAATTTCTCTCCTTTGTGTACTGAAACATATAAGTAAACTGTCATATTGTGTACCCATCAGAGAAGTTTTGCTAAAGAATTCTGTTATGAAATTTCATTCGATGTTTATGAACAGAACTAAGTAATGAATTGAGTAGAGAATTAAGGATGGTGTGTACCAGGCTTTAAAAAGAAATAGGGATTGAGGGGGGGGGTAGTGGTGTGTATAGGGAGGGGTTAGAAGGGTTGTTGGAAAGGATTGGCGAAGAAGAGGAAGTGATGGAAGTAAAAGGAATAGTGGAAGTATCACAGTACTGTCAGCATACATGCTACCGAGGTAAGGGTGGGATACAGTTGAGGTGATAAAGGACAGATTCTGGGACAGGCAGTAGGTTGTTGTGGCAATATGCCAGGTGTACAGTGGATTGAAAGAGCAGAAGGAATGGGTTACATGATGCAGAGAATGGCAGTGCAGTTAGTGAACAGAGGCTTGGTGCATGCAGTAGAGGAACCTCCTAGATGGAAGGACAAGGGGGAAGAGTCCATACTAGATGTGGTATTAGTCAGGCCTGCGAGTGCTATTGTTGGTGCAGTAGAACTTGAAGGAATCAGTGACAACAGCATTCCAGTAGTGGAGTTGGAAATTGGTGAGGAGGTTAATTAGAGTGGTGTGGCTCTAAATATGTGGTAATAAGTTGGAGGTAGAAATTTTTCTAAGGGATATAAGTGAGAAGTGGGCTGAAGGTGAAAATGTAGATAGTTGGGGAGAATGTGTAGAGATGATTGACAAAAATGATGGTTATATTTATACTGTGGAAAAGAATTAGTCCTGGGAGGGAGGGGAGAATCTACAGTTTAATGGGCAGGACATCAAAAGATGCATGCTTTCGAAGGGATGGCAAGAGCTAAGGAATAGATGAGGTGGATGGGAATAGAGCTAGAATGAAAGGCATGGAAAGAGTAACTAACCTAGGTAATATGAAGGAGGAAGTTAGAGGGAAAAGGGGGGGGGGGGATTTGGGTAGGTTTACGTAACAAAAGTTTTAGCAAGGTGGTTGAGACGATACAGATGCGACTTTTCGTGAACTGAGATTTGATCCATCTTCAGGCTCATGTACGGACTGAGGAAATTCTGACATAAAAAAAACAAGGGCCACGTATAAGAAATGCACTTATATAGCTCAGCCAGTGAGAGTGCAGTTGCCTCCTGATTGGCTGTGCATTTTATACATGTAATGAACCACTACTTGTGTGTAAACTCATTAAGGGGCCTTCCTACCTGCCCTTCAAATGCATTGCAGCAAGTTACGACTATTCTCTTTTTGACGAAACTGTGTCGCTATAGGCAGGTTTTTTAGAAACATTATTTTCTGGCCCCTCAAAAGGCAAAAAAATGGCTTTTCCTTACTGCCGTACCTGGAAAATTAACAATAGGCTTCAGAAAACATAATTATAGAAACATGCTTCAGACTTTGAACAGCGCTGCCCAATAAATAAAATAATGAGGTAACTGCTTAACGTCCCATAAAAGAGTAAGTCACTGCATGCCATCTGAGTAGCTTGCGCAGAGAGGCGATAATACGTTACATATGCCGGTTAGGGGCACGGTACCGCTCCTGCCTCACACACACACAAACGTAGCCTACCCTATGCAAGTAAAATGAGTCCCTAGTTCATAAGCAAATTTGTCGTTTTCAAAAGCTAATAAATGCAGTCTGTATCAGCTATAATATATATTTTCTGTTGTGCAAATTAACATTTACTATGGGAATGCAAGTTACAAATCATTCTTACATATGTAACTTAAATTACTGATGTAACAATCTCCTTGAATCATGTTTTTACTTTGACAACTGCTGAAAACATTGTGCATTTTGTTCTGAAACGTAACAAGCTACACTCCAATCTTAATGACAAATTAACTATGGCAACGCTGTACAGGATGACACTTTGTACACCCCTGAAAGATTCATGTCTGACCTTTCTAACTACAAGCACCAGTCTTCCCGTCTGCAGTGAACCTGTTTCTTACTCTATCTCTATGTGTCGTGCCATGTTTGTAGACACATGCTTGCTCTCCTCGCCTCAGCCGAGGTCAATATGTTTCTGTGTTCCTCTCCGTGTCGTGCTAACACCACCGCACTACCACACTCGGAAAGTAATAGTGGCTACGCAGCTGGACAGACTGGACGAGAGCGCTACGCAGCTGGACAGACTGGACGAGAGCGAAGAAAAGTCCTGATCAATGATATTCTCATATTGCTTGCTCAAGATTGGTTTTGAGGACAGAGGAGCCTGGAAAAAGCTCTCTCATTTGAGTTGACATTAGACATTAAGGAGCACAGTTTCCATGGAAACTATGAAATAATAAAGGAACCAGGGCTTCCGGTTTCTCACAACTTACATGTAAATTAACACTTTTCAGGTTAGACTGACTCACATGATCAAAACTTGCGATTATAATTTTCCTTTTTATTTTTCAGTTTGTTTGAAGTGTATTTGGTTCATACACAGAAGCCTCTTTTCACAGTCACATGTTTGTCTTATTAATTACATAAGAGACTACATTACTGCAATTAAGTCTATTTTATAAGCTCGACAAATTAATCAATTTCTGGCTTGTAGTCTTCGTATTGCATTGAGCACTAACGTTTCCAACATTGTATACATTATGTTTGTGGTACCAATTATTGTATTCAGAAACTCATCACTAATTCCATCAGATGGTATCATGATGTACATTAAATGACTTTCCAAACAAAATAATTATTTAAGGTTAATCTTTGCTTACTTCTCTACATACCAATGTATAATGCAATGATTATCAATATATTTTATGCAGAGTATACTGTAGTCTGTTTATATACTTTGCATTTTGGTTTGAACTGGCAACATATCAGAATGTGGTATGTCAACAAAAGAACAGAAGTCCGTACGGTGTGTTATCAAAACATGCAATTGTGTTTCATTGTGTGTCATTTTTAATTTTTAAAAAATGTGACTGGGTTCTGATGAAACATAATAAAATATCAGGTTTGTGTGTCTTCGGACATTAAAAGTTCTGAAGTATTTGTATCAGTGTGCACAAACTTTGAGATATTACTATTTATATGATGAAAATTCCTGTTTTCTTTGCATGTTTCATGATGACTTTCAATTGTCGTATTGACTAAAAGAATTAAAGCCTTGAGGAATGTCTGAAGAACATTCTTCTTTGAGCTATTTCCGTTGAGTCTCTGAAACAGTCTTGCTTGAGTATTGATCACGGAGTAATTATTGCAGTGAAACATCAATTCTAAGTGCGCGTACACATTTGAGAGCCAAGCGGTTTGGAAACTGTTCTAAGGCAGCATTCTCACCAGTTTGTTTGCTGTCTCAAACAAGAGCAGAGTGTTTTACCAACCCCTTGCAAGCTGCTCGTGAAGAGCTCAGCTTTAATTCTTTTAGCTGGAGGGAGTAAATTTTTTGAGTCAACACATCGGGATTCACAGCGCTAGTCCGGACAGGCTCGCTTTATGTTCGTTGTGATTGGTCAACATTGCTGAAACCAACAATGCTACCTAATCTTCATCTTTGCTCCGGATATCTGAATGAAACATCTGCCTCTCTCGCCTATTACTCTCTCTCTCTCTTTTTCCCCTCCTGCCAAGCTTCCACCCCTCTGCCCCACTCGGCAGCCGTCTTCAAAAACAAACACTCAAACTAAACTTTTTATAAATAACAGAATACCATTTAGTTACAATGTCATCTTAAAATGTTAAAAAAATATTATTTGACCTTATGCAATTAAATTCAGTATTTAAATAGCCAAGTTTACACTAATCAAATAGTTTCTATGGTTGCATCCTGATGCCAGTTTAAGTTTCATTTATCTGTCTCTCTCTTCCACAGTTATCCCAAGCATTGTTGAACAGCATAAACATATTATACTTTATACATATAGTATTTGAATTTTCTTTCAAAAATAAAATAACTAAATGAAGGAATGTGAACGTCACAATAACTATAATCAGTAAGCTTTGTTGCAATTATAAGGTCTGATTTAAATAAGACTATACTTTACAGTGACCTAAATTAATTTAATAAAATTACACATCAAACAAACATTACGAGATATTAATTTGTTAGACTTAAATTAAAAAAAAAAAAAAAAAACCACACTAGGTAACACACCAACTACCTCACCCCAACAATGTTAAAATTACAACATACAGGACAAAACTTTGAGTGGGTACTGGCAATGCACCTCACAACGTGAATTCTGACAGTGCTCGCAAATATTTTGTGCTTTCAGTAGACTATCAGTCACTTGTTGTAGACTCCTTGTTGGTTTGGGCTGTCCAGTGGATCGTTGGGAGGTCAGTTGAAACAATTTACCTTGAACGTGTTGCAAGTGGCTGACGAGCAATTCCTGAACCTCTCAGCTCGCAAGTGTGTATGCAACCTAAAGGATCATCACGTTTCAAATTATCCACCTTTGGCTATTGCATTTTTAAAATCAAGAACCCAGCTAGCAAGATTTGGTCTAGTTTATCTTTTAAAGTCAATAAAGATGACTTGCCTTCTTCATTTTAAATTTGCATAACTTGTTTACACATGTTGCCATGTTTACAATTTTTTGCCTTTTCTTTCTCTTAATCCGTAAACATAGTGCAGTGTAACTTCTACTCAGTGGTGTGTATGTGTGTGTTCTTGCTGAGCTTCCTAATGGAGTTGGAATTTAAGCCAAAGAAAATAATGTATGAAATTTTTATTTTATAATACAGTAGGCTATTTGTAATTTTTTTCACATATGTAAATTTTTGTAGGCAGTTAAGTATTTAAACATGACAGTTGTTTGGGGCCGCAGTGGCAGAGAGGTCAGACCTCTCGCCTCCTACCAAGGCAATCCAGGTTCGATTCCCGGCGGGGTCGGTCCACGGATTTTCGCACGTGGGAATCGGGCCTGACGATGCCGCTGGTCGGTGGGTTTTTTCGGAGATCTCCCGTTTCTCCCGCCCATTCATTCCAGCATTGTTCCATACTCACGTGTCATCCTTCACCAGCGCTAAAGACCTCTCTATTAAGCGCTGACCAAAATCTCTCCCTCACATGACAGTTGTTTGAACTGTGCAGCTGTAAAATACTTGAAACCTGTTTGCAAGTGTTTTTTTACACAAATACACTGGTACAATGATTTCATATTTCTAGAATGTGGGTCATTGAATTAACAAAATTTTCCTGGCCCTGTTAATAACTCATTTTACAAGGCACAAAATAACTTAGTTTCTGTAAATTCAGAGCATATTTAATAATTTTTATTTGTATGAAAGATAACTTGAAGTGTTGGTGGAATGTCTTGCTGTATCAGTTATTTATCTTACAGAGCTATTATTAAAGCATGTCGTCACGCAAGCTGTCGTGTGGCCTGGATCTGTGTAGTGTTGCAGACATGAGGAAGTCTCTGCAGTATGCCTCCGACACTGGGTAAGTGGAAGCTTAGCTTAATTGTGAGTGTTCATTCTTAAGAAAGTGTCTTAGCTAGTTTTGTATTTATCAACATTTCTGCCAGTTAGGAGCGTGTAGTAGGTCTACATAAATTAATCCTGAATTTGTTTATGTCTGCATGTGATTGTTGTTACAAGACATATTAGTTTTGGTTCTATGAATCTAACTACAATGGTACAGAGGCGAATACTTGTCTAAAATAAATACAAATTTTATAATGATACATGTTGTCTTGCACATTAGGCTAAGTTACCGCCTGGTGAAAAGTGTTTCACCCTCACATCAACTAATCCACTTCACTTCCAGTGTGGAATGAATTTTCAGTGAAGAAATTATGTAATTTTTTTGTTTATTTTAAAAACACCTCAAATTACTTGTTCTCGAGTTATGAAAATAACCAAACAACAGTGACTGTTGTTCCTTATACATACACAACACAGAACATACGTACTCAGAGTAAATCTGACAGCTTTTCGGGAGTTTTCGTACTGTTTAAGGCAACTCGACACACTAAGTGCTGAGTTTTGCGAATCTCTTAAACTTTCAGTGATGATGGTGAAACACCATTCTGAAATTACCACAAGTTTTACACTTAAGCAAGTTTTGTTAATCTTGTTTTGTGTTAAAATAGACTTTTTTTGGTGAAACTGGCCGAAAGACCTCTCTTGTTGTACTGTTTTTTGCGATAACTATTTTTTAAAGCCTAAATGAGAGCCGATATCAAAAACCTGTCTGGTAGTTTGGTTTGAAATGTTTTTTTCCATGATAGCTAATTTTTTGAAAACACGAAATTAGGTTTCGACTAAAAAGTCAATTAGCCAGAATTTTGTTAATTACATTAGTAGCAATAAGCATAGTACTGTATTTACTGCCTTGAAAAAAAATCAGCCAACGTAGCAAAGACTATTTCAAACAAAACTGCCAGACAGATTTTCGATATCTGCTCTCGTTTAGGTGTAAAAAATTAATTTCTCTTAAAGAGTAGAAACCAGAGAGCTTGGCTTTAAAAAAGAAATAACTGCAAATATTAAGTGACTTTTCAAATGTTTTGAGAGAGAGAGAGAAAGATTGTGTCTGTGTGTAAATGTTAATGGTTCAGAATAATAAGCAGGTAGTATTCACAATGTATTGTATACTTTCGTACCAGTAACATCTTGACCTAAAACTATGGTTTAAAATTTTTGAAAGTCAGAACTCCTGTTTCTACTTCCTAATATCTTTGTTTTGTAACAGTTTGGTGTTTCAAATAATTTTTACATGCTTCAGTTGTATGTCTTAGTTTAACTTAGCAGAGAGTTTATTCACAACATTAATATGTACCGTGACATGCATGGTGTTTTTGTTATTTGGTAAGCTTAAAATTTCAGAGAAGTTTAAATGTTACTATATTGCCATATGGGGAAGACTACAAGAAAATAACACATTAGTATATTTTGATAAATTTTTTCAGCCATCTAAGAATGACAGCAGTTGGTAACACAAAACAATGCAATTAGTCAATCTTCAGTCCTTTCGAAATAAAATAAAATGAACCCCAACAGTAAAGTTATGTTTTAATTAAGGCTAACAGTTGTACATATATAGTACCCTTAATTACAAAAAATCCAGTTGCAAAGGTAGTGTAACTGTATCCTAGGCCTGTGCTGAAAAAGGAAAGTGTGTAATTACATTTTTGGAACTGCAATTTATCCAAATTTTTAAATGAAATGTTTTGTTAGTACCTCAGTCGCAATAATCCTTCCATATGCACTGAAACCTATATAGAATGTTGGTGTATCAGCTTGTAACCTACCCAGTTGAACTACAGCAGTAAAAAATATCACAGCAGTATTGTTAGAGACGGTGACATTTTGCAAATTCAGTGACCTACGTGTTAGAATAAAATATCCTATGCATACTCAAGTCCCGACCGTTTATACACTAGCTGCTACTCAGTGGAACAAGACAATGAACAAATAGACAGGGCAAAATGCATAGGATATTTGATTCTAACATACAGGTAGTTAAATTCGCAAAATTTCACCATCTCTTAAGTGTTGTACAGTGTACGGCAGACTTATATAACCTGTTATTCTTAATTTTTTTTATAATTTTTTCTGTGTTTTCTGGTACAACAAATACCAGTAAAATTGTAACTTTTTATTGTGCTTTTGAAGCAAAAATATGTCGTCTTAAGCTTAATAGCAGTTAATTTTTTTTTGCATTGACGTTTAATCGTAATATTTTTGTGGTTCATAACATTTTTGTTTTTGAGGTTTTGTCTTTTTGGCTTGAGTTATTTTGTTGTCGATTCCACTCGTACCGGTATATGGTCTTATGTACTGCAATTCACTATAGGCTCTTTATTATTTCATTATTATTATTATTGTTAGTATTATTGTTGTTAATATTATTATTGTTAATGTTATTATTTTGACAAGTATTATATTTGTTTGTAAAATGTTTAAGTATACACCATAGTATGATTAGAGATGTACAATAGTGACGTTTACTTTCCCCATTACTTAATGACCTGTTTCTGTGCTCTTGATTGTTGGCAGGTATGACTTTGTGTGTTTGCCAATAGTGCACCCGAGGTTCAAGAGAGAGTTTATAAAAGGGAAGGCACTGAATCGTGATGGAGCATTTACCAGATCTGAGCTGGTCCTTGTCAGTACAGGTATGTATGTTCAGCATTGGGTGCTTGCTTTTGTAATGACACCCACACATTGCTACCAACGCAAGTTGCTCTGATTAACATGAGATGGGAGGATGCAGCATTTGTTGTGTGGATTCTCTTGTCCCCTACTGCTGATGCGCACTAAAAATCACTCATGGTCTATGTTCCGTCAATAGTAACGGAAACACATAGGTTTTCTGTAAATGTTTCGACATATTTTGTGATTTGGGAATTTCAGGACAGTTGGCTGTGTTCAACACGTAAATAAAAGAAAACTCATACAGATACTAATTTGACTATCAAATAAAATTTTGTAATTTATTTAAATGCTTACTTTTATGTAAGAATGATTTTTTTTCATAGAATTACCCAGTATTGTGTTTAGGAGAAAAACATAAATTTAATTTTATAGGTATTTATCATTGGTTACGGTAGAAAACCAAAAAATTTTTTAGTATGTGTTTTAGTGTATCGTCCTAATCATTTGAATGTCTATAAGCATTTCTAGGGGACATATGTTTAGAATCATATAGTACGTATGTATAGGCAGTTCAGGATAAAGTGAGCAGTTAAAAAACTGTTCTAAATTTCTGTTGTCAGCCAGTTTGTTTCTTTCCACACACAAGGGCTAATAGCAGGAAATGTCTAACCTCTCTGGACACGTCACTTGACATTTGCACGTTTAACTCCTTAACTGTGATGAGAGGGAGCTGGGGTTGACGTAAAATGATAATGATTCGGTAGACAAGTCAGACTGGATGTGGGTGACAAAGTTAAGGAAATGGACCGGCTAACAGGGAGACCTGGAATGAGATGGATATTGGGGAAAAGGGTACATGGCGGAAGCCGCATGGGAAACTCCTTTGATGATGATCCCAGGGTCGACAGGCCGACGACCACGGAGTAGGGTACGTACCAGTGGATTGTTGCACCCTCCAATTATAGATTCTTTGGAGACTTGCTGGGGCCAGTCTCCACGCCACAACACACTCAAATAGGTACACTACGTGCCACTAGGGACGGGGTGAGCTAATACTATATAAATAAAAGGTGTTGATAGTTTCTTTAGTTTACTCACTTTAAGCAATTCAGTGGTATGTGCTGAAGGCCAGTGTCAGTTGAGCTGGACTGGAGCATAAACCCCTCCAGTGGGTTACGCGGGAAAACAATGCTAGGTTGGCGGTGAACTTACGACTTAAGACCCTGGACACTGCAGCTAGTAGGGGGTGCGGAACCCCGGGTCAAGACAACAAAAATGGTTCCGGTAACTAAAACTAAAGTATTGAAATTAAAGTGACTGATGCTGAAATGCTGAACTGGTGAAAGACTCGGGGGGGGGGGGGGG
>PNEQ01120000.1:18204-51690 GCA_003012365.1 Medauroidea extradentata | reverse complement strand
GGGTGCAGCAGCTCAAAAGAGAGGCCGACCAGAAGCCGAAACAGCTTTCCCAGCACAAGCGTAAGCTCCTACAGGAACTATTCTAAAAGGTGAGTCTTCACTAAGCGCTCACCCACCATACTATAAAGTGAGAATTTGTACACTCGGCTCACCCTTCAGGTGCCATCTCGTGCTCACCTAAACTACAGCCTGAAGGTAATCCTCACCCATTTTTGGCCAGCCAAGTGGCGACAAGCTGCAGAGCTGACGAAACCAATCACTCACCTGCTTGTTCGAAAAAGCATTTGCAAAAAACTAATTAAATATCTACCCCTTGGCTTACAGATTATGGAGATTCCTACAAAGTTGTTAAATGTTTTACATGTTCGTTGATTTGCCTTTTAAAAATTGTAACCTATAGGACATTTTTTTTACTCGAAAACCTGCTGCAAATGGCCCACTAAAAATGTACTGATATGTATCTATAGAGTTTCGACAACATCCTATTCTTAAACCTCTTTAACCTGAATAAATATAAATTTTTTATATTTTATAAACAAAACTTTTCTGAGTAATATTCATGGACCTTAGATGCATTGCAAAATATTAATACTGTTGCATGTGCAGGTTACCAAGCCACAAATGAGCTTGTTACTTTAAATGCACAAATGTACCAAAGTACTCACAAGTGAAGCAGCGTAGGTACCATGACAAAAACAGGTGGCAAGAACGAAATAAAAACAAATTAAAACGGACAACAGTTTCTGGTCTATCTTTCTAAGGAAAAAATAGGCTTACAAGATCACCTTTCTGTCTGTGTGTCTGTTTTTGCAGCTGTCTGCGTGGGTATCCCCCCCCCCCCCCAAAACGTATGAACACACGTACCGATTTTTGCACTAGCATTCAAAATGTTGGCCGTTTGAATATTTTGGGTGTTGTGACCTCGGTAACTATTCAGTGAATTCTAACCAAATTTGGTACTCTTGAACATGTAATGTGCATTAATTTCTGATCATTTTTGATCATAGGTCTGTTATTTTGAAATCTATTACCACCTAATTCAAAAAATATTTTATGCTATATCTCCAAAAATGTATAAACGAATATTATAAAATTTTGTATTGTTGTAGTGTTATGACAATTAGTCTTATAGTCATGTTAATTTAAAAGATTAGTTGCTGACTTTCTAAATGGTGGCCATTTGAAATGTTCAGTTGTCATGATGTATGTTCAAATCGAATTGTGTAAGCTTATAATGGGCCTTTAATAAAGAAATATTTATTGTAGGTTCATCAATTTGAAAGATAGAAACAAGTAAATTAACAAATTCTTTTCTGCCATATTTCCATAACCACACAAAAGAATCTTGTAAAATTCTACACTTTATAAATGTTATGGCAACCAAACCTACAACCATGTTAATTCAGTATATTACAAGTTGACATCCAAAATTGTGGTCATGTTAAATTTTGGAGTTACTTAATATCTCTGGAACTAGGTAATAAGGGTATTCTAACCAAGTTTTATATGCTTAAGGTACAAACAATTTTCACTCAATTTAGAAACATTCATTATAAAGCCGCCTATTTACAAGACAGTATGATCAAGATTTATTAGATATTTGATGCTATAGTTCTAAAACCACTCAATCAATTCCCGTAAATATTTTATTTTAAATTAGTGTCGTGGCAATCAACATCAAAATTACATAAATTTATTGATTTTTGTTTTTTAATTAAAAAATGGCGGCTATTTTAAGTATTTTGGGTTAGGGTAATTTATACGAAACTATTTGATCAATTTAAATTAAATTTGGCACTCTACCAGCATGCATCCTTAGTAATTTATCAAACACAGAAAAGTCCACTAATGCCTCTCATTTGTTACGCTAACACAACCTGTGAAAATTGATTATTTAAGACAGCAAATATCTCGCAACAATCATAAACAAAACCAAACCAGGTTTTTCATAACTTATCTGTGCTGCATCTCCTGTACATGCCTTCCAGTAATTCATATAATTTACTTGTATATAAATATGAGAAAAACATGGTTAAAAAGTAGTATATTGATAACTTATTGTTATAGGGTTGCCACAGCAGTGTAACCCAAAAAGAGGACACATACTTGTTCAAAGCATTAAAAGAGAGGACATTTAAAAAAAAAAAACCTTCTTAGTATACCATAAAAATTTTTTTATGTAAATGTGTAAATTATTTACTTTATTATCTGGTATTTTAGTAGAGTAAATGCTAAAAAAGCAAACACAATTTCTAGAAATTAACTCCGAGTATGTTAGCACTACAAAATAAAATAGATTGAAATAGTCTTCAACATAGGCTGACAGTTGCACTTTCTGAAAACCATTGACAACTGTAAACATATGTATAACAAACGAACAACGTAATAATTTCCAAAGCAAAGAAGTTGCACGTAAGCGTGAGGCATGTCGGTACCTTTCCTAAACATTTCGTGACGCAGAGACCATATAAAAAGTACATTTTGGCTCTCTGTTCTTGAAAAAGAGGACATTTGGCCCGTTTTTGTAAAACCCGGCCGGACAGTTTACGAGGAGTTGAAAAGAGGATAAGTCCGGGTAAAAGAGGACGTCTGGTAATCCTATCTTGTTAGCCTACTTTCCGAAGGAAAAAGTAGGCTTACGAGATCATCCTTCTGTGGGTGTGTGTGTCCTATAAACTTTTGAACCAGTGGACCGAATTTCATCAAACTTTGTAATTTGGGTTGTTGGTTTTTTTTTTTTTTTATGCAATGTTCATATTTACAAAAATGGTGGCCATTTTAACACTTTTCGATAAAGCTAGATATCTAAGGAACCATAATTTAGAATTTCAAAAAAAAATGTATACACATATACGACATACAAATGTGTAGTTTAGTCATCCTGTGTGCTTATTTTCAAAATGGTGGGCATTTATATTTTTAACTTAGTATCATATATCTTAGGAAATATTTTTCAAAATTTCACCAAATATGGTACGTATGTATTACATACAATGCTGTCTTGAATAGTGTGTATTTTGTTCATCCTGTGTGCATATTTTAAAAGTGGTGGCAATTTTTATATTTTCAGCATAATATATATTGTAGGAAATATTTTTCAGAATTTCACCTAACTTGGTACACACGTACTACATACAAAACTGACTTAAATATTGTGCATGCCGTTCATCTTGTCTTCATATTCTCAAAATGACGGTCATCTTTATATTTTTTTAGTATAGTAATTCATATCTTAGGATATATTTTTTCAGAATTTCACTAGACTCGGTACGAATTACTGCATACAAACCTGACTTGACTTTTGTATATTCCGTTATATTTCTCCACAATATATTAAACTGGTTACTAGCACATTACTTATCAAGCTGACTTACCTTTAGTACAAATTGTGTATCATATGTCTAAATCGATATCATTTAATATTTTTAGATTATATAAACGAGTTTAACTTTCAGGGTTAATTTGCACCCACGTTGAGGAAAGTACATAGTCTTAACAGTTATGCTGGTAACTTGTTTTTTTAGTTTGTGATATGTTATAATGAAATGCCATTGCGACGAGAAGATATATGTAATCAAATTAGTAGTAATTAAATTAAAAATATTACAAATAAAAATGTTTTCACGACCTCATACTATATGCACAGAATATCAGGTGTAACAAACACACTCGTATTTGAAACAAAATATGTGTAAAATACATTTACAATATACATAGAAAACAGTGTCGATCGAGCATGGCAATCATTAGACAAATTAATGTTTAGAATAAAATCATACATGTGTGCAAATTCATATAGGCCTACTAATGCAATAATTACAATTATGTTACACTGTTATTGCAAGCTCAAGAATTTTCAGAAATAGGTCAAATATACACAAAGAACTTAATTAAAATATGTTTCCTTTTAATATTCAAGAACGTAACTTAATGAAAATGCACACACTGTCAAGTGGAAATCATTCCACTTTTTTTTCCTATTCTTTGAAGCCTTGCTGCATATGAAAACCACAGCAAAGAAATCAAACATCAGACTGTCTTGAAATAAGCACACAGAAATTTAGATTTGTTTAAAATGAAACATTACAAGTTATTCTAGTTAAATTATACAAGTGCACAAATCCATACTGGCCTACTGTACTTGCATTTCATAGAATTTCAGAAGCATAATGACAAAATATACACAAAGCAACTAAATGTAAACATGATTCCTTGTTGTATTTAGTGACAAGTATAATTGACATGATGCACACAGTCATGTATGCAGGTTCACGAATTGTATTCCAAACCGGGAAAATAGATTCTGCGCTTTCTGCCAACATGCAATAAATATAAAATTGCCCCAGTTTTGGAATCATTTCCTGCCTTCAAAATGTTTCATTCCTCAATATTTTTTCTATGCGAAGACTTTTCAGTATATCTGCCATCACTACAAAGTAGTAGAATTCGGGCTCAGCTATTTTCAGCGCTCCTTGCATTTGATAAAAGTGTCTTTTTAACTCTTAATGTATTGATAAATGTCATCTCCAAAAAAAGTTCTTTTTCTGTCTAGCATTTTTCATTAGGCCCAGTGACTTAGCAGAAGGAGCACATTTCACCTCAACCAGAGCATTTTCCTCTCTAACCAAACCATCTAGACTTGCACTAAAATGACCACATACGAAATTCATAAATACGTCACACCTGTCGACATTCAAAACTATATCAACCTGGAAGCTCTTAATAACTACTCTACGTATTCATTCTGAATGCCATACTCTAAAGCCATAGTGTTTAGGTTTGTACAGAAATAGCTTGACAAAATTACAACAATGTGTGGAATCTTCCCGCTGGCAAACCACTCAAAAATTACTTGATGTTAAACACCCTTGTCGTATATATATCATGCCATTTTTTACTTTCTTTTTGTGCAACTATTTGCACAGCCAATTCGGTCTCATTCTAGTACAGTAACTTGCAACGATTCACCAGAAAGCTTGCATGTTTGCTGTAGGGCCTCGGTATCTTCAGGTTCCAAACATTTGGTCCATAGTCTTCATCTGGAGGAGCTAAAACATTTATGTATTTTGATTTGTTTCTTGCTTGAGCAGTCAAGTCTAGATGCCATTAGACTGGTTCACAGGACTGTATTTTACGCTTTATCAGCATCTTGCGAGTCTGTCCTGGACTCCGACCAGTCAGGGTTTTGAATGGGCTCAGTACTCACGAATGACCATGCAAGAGTTGTAGTCCAGTGACTTGAACCACAACTTTTAAATGATTCTCGTTGTGAAAAAATTTATACTATTTCTAGCATTACATATGTCCAGAAGACTCATATAAAACTCAGCTGAATTTGTAGTTTTAATTGTAATGAGTTGTGGAGCATTTTCTACTAGGCAATCAACAAAACCTTCACACACTAATTTGTGTATGGAGATGCTTATAATTATGTCCTATTCCGTTGCAGATAATAGTTAATTATAATCTCAGTTTTTGTAACATGTGCGTGGCCTTATACTAGAGTCAGTTGATTCACTACTGTCACAAGTACAGCAGTATGTATTCCTAGCTCCAAGAAACCATAATTTACCTGCCTTCTCTGCTATTATCACGGCCTGAAACAATAAAAGTCTGTAAACATTTAAATTTATAAATAGAAACTACTTTCATAATGATTTGAAAGGATGTATTAAATTTTTAAAAAATCACAAAATTTTGGAATAAATTTAAATTCAGACTTCATAAATATAAGAAAAAGGAAAACCATTTTAAACAAATTAATAAATTGCGTATAAACTTAATTCTTGTCTTGTCGGCAACCAGCGAACGAAGGGCAACCTATGCTTGCACTATATGCTATTGAAGTAGTTTGCAGTTTGTGATACAGTAAGCCGTCACGCTTGCACAGTCAAGTGATAGTGATTTTCGTGGCTGAATACACGCTAACATACCATTGAGCCAGAAGAAGAAAGAAACTACTTGCAGTTGAGTTAGTGCAAGTACGACGAAAATTCTTTGGTTTAGTTTATAATGTTGCCGTTAAGGGGTAGTATGGAAAGGTATGGTGTGGGGCTGACGAATCAAATATTCAATCATCAATAAAATCTGAACTCATCGATATTAGATTAGATTTTTTTTTGCTGAGTAGACATTTTATCAGTTGACATTTATTTATATAGTAACATGCGGGAGTATGCTTGACTTTCGAGTAAAAAATTAAAAATGGGCTGGAAACCGCAAAATCTACGAAATTGGAAAATTTTTGTTTTTATGATTTTTAATATGATATCTAGGCCTCTATAGTAACAGAATTTTAAAAAATACTCTCATTTTGATTTTAAAATTATTCTAGTATTTTTTAAATTCAGCTATTATAGAAGCCTAGATATTATATAATAAATTATAAAAAATGACAGTTTTCAAGTTTTCTAAACGTTGTGCTTTCAAGCTCTCTCTCTTTTTTTTTTTTTTTTTTTTTTTTTTTTTTTTTTTTTTTTTTGTGTGGGTGCCCAAACATCAAGCATGCACTAGGTAAATTATTGCCAAAATTTAAATTTACGATTTATTTCATTACATTGATAATGGTATAGTGAGTCACATTAGACTTGATTTTCATGTGCAACAAATGTATAGTAATCAGTGGGAATTATATAAATAACTGACATTTGGGAATGATATAAATATCAGACATTGTCGTAATGGATTTAAGTGACAAGAGAAAAATCATTTACATGCGAGTCACACAGGTAAATCCTGATATAGGTTTTGAAAATCGATATTTTCTTTTTGCAGGTGACTGAAGAAATTGTACACAACTGAATGTTAGTTAGTCTTGTCAGTGTGACTAAATTCTTATACCAGCCATTGGGCAAGGCAGTACGCAGTGTTTGACAACATGTTCCAGTTCGTTGACTGTACATACGATAAGTTATACTTACCACAGCAGAAGCAGCACTGTAATTGTGTCCGTAACTTACTCTGCCTCATCCACCATCCACAATTAGAGAGATAAATGGGACGCAGTCTGCTTAAACATTTACTTTTTCTATCATTTTGCGTTGTTTCTCAACACCATCTTCAGATATTGACGTACAATATGAGGTGTTGATGCCAAACCAGTAAACATAACTAACGTTTTTAAATAATGTTGTGTAGTATTTAGGTCTCGTATAGTATCATCACGTGATGTAATACAAACCTTCTCGATTGCTGCTTCATTTTTTATGTAAGTGCTGTTGCTCATTGCTGGAACATCTAATGTCGCAAGTACATTCTTCAGTTGGGGAAAACCTATACCCGAGGTAAGTGCAGTCCAGGTACTTGTAGTGTTAACATCATTATAGCCAGTTTCTTCATTATGTATTGTGTATTCATGGAGGCAGGCAAAACATTCGAAAATCCACTGACAGTGAAGACAGTTTCCCACCTCTTTGTTTAACGCCAATTTACCAAATGTATGTATATTTTAATGAATGATCGTGTTCCATTGTAAGGAGTTTGAGGAAAACTTAACTAGAATTGAATATTCTGTTCCTGCACAAATGAGTCCACTATGACGTCCAAGATTCTTTATATTTCGCTATAACAAGAAGTGGCTATACTATTTCCACTGTTAAACATGAAATTGAATACCGACATTAAGAATTAGACATGTTAAGCATTAATGACTGCCCATTGTTGATTGAACACTATTTAAATCATTGCTTAAGTTCTAGTTGTATGTAGCCCTATATGTATCCTTAGTCTACATGTAAAATTAACATTGCCATCGTTTGTTGTATTTATGCTCTACTCAACTGAATCTGTAAGAAAAAACATTAGAAATGCAAATATTTTATTAATTCACTCATTCGTATACTATTTATAATTTAAAAAACTAATCCCAGTGATAACATCAGAATCCACAAACGTGCTTACGTGAACAACCCGCATACAAACCAGAATGAACTAGCTATTACAAAAATTAAAGTTATTCCATATTTTTCTACTTCATATTTTCTTAAATGGTAAGTAGTGTTTGTTTGGTACAGTGATGCAGGACAAATACCTGTAAACTTCTATGATAGTCATTTATGGGAAAGTTATTTAACAAATCTGAGCATCTGTTACGAATAATGACACACATATTTTTAATGACATAATACTAGGAAAGAGTGACAGAGGTGCTGTTTAATGACATGTAACAACCACTTTAGTGTTTAAAAATGTTTCTCATATATGGCCGCCAATACTGGCCTGCCGATTAAAAAAAGTTAGCCATGTATTTCAGACATGGCGCTTATTCACAATTTTCAACACACGTCAGAGATACCATGGTCACAAACTACCAGCTTCTTTTAGCTTGACAGTAACAAACCAAGCCACCATGGCAACACTACATATTTTGGTTTCAAATAAAATTATTCGTTCATAGTGATAGGCCTATAGATGCTCTAACAATATGGGGGAAAAGAGTAATAATTTTAAAGCACATAAATAAACAATTTGGTGTAAGAAAAAATTACTTAACAAACATTAAAATAAAAGAAGCCAGGAAGTTGTTTTTTAAACTCCTTTACCTTTAGGGCTGCCTTTTCGCATTAGTCAAAAAATTTGTATTTCAGGTGAGACATATAAACGTAATATACCCATTAAATATTTTTAAAATAATGATACATAAATCTTATAGAACACGTTTTCCAAAGGTCACAGTTTTAGTTATGTTAACTTGTGTCTAGAAAGCACTTTCTGCTATTTATATACAAAAATTGTGTAAATATAACAACAAAACAATTACCTTGTCTTACTTATCCAGTAAATGGTTATGGAGTTCATTTAAGTACTGTAATTTCTCAACCGATTAGTAATTCTAAGGTCAGTTATTGCATACCAGAAAACCAAACTAGCCAAATGACAGCCATGAGTGCCTTTTTTCTTCTTATGCCAGGCGGAAAAATATACAGCGGTGGATGAAGATATATCCCACTGGTAAAGTCTTATACAGGTATTTAAAAACATTCCGTTAGTGAATAAAAGACGTACAGAATGAAACTGTCTTGAGTATGAAACCTACGTTACTCTTTCGACAATTTGTAGTATCATAATTACGACTAAAATAATTCAAAATCTCGCCCATGAAATTTAGTTATAGATATATTTATTATCAACATTTACTTTATAAATGCATTTGCTGTCTTGCACAAAAACAATAAAACCACTACTCGTTCGGTACTTCAACACACTACTTTCAGGTATAGACCCTATAGAACTGCGTGGTTAGGTCTACTGTATCTCTGATGTATAGTAAAATCCACAACCGTTACAGGCTTATCTACCTGAAGACATGGTGAAATTCTGTCAGAGTGCATGTATCCAAACGTAAATGCATGCTACTTGCCTGGCAAATTTAGCTACATGAACATTCTGTATTTTCCTTTTGACACCTCCGTTTGCTATATAATGGCAGTAGTTTGTTTTTACATTTCGCTCTTCCCATTGTGGATCGTTTTCTGATACACATTGAAAGGACAACAACGTTCACACGTGGCCGCCAACTTGCTTGTAGCGTAGCTATAGGATTACAGATGAGTCTGCGCAGATACTGCTCAAGGCCGTTCCTCAGGATGATAACAGACGTGGCAACTACGCCCACCTGCTCTACTTCCCAGCTGCGTGCACCAACTAGTTCACGACCCATTATTCCGCTAATGTTTCATTCATGCAAAGACTTCGCACACTTTTCCTAGACGAGATACAGTTACGCTACCACTGGCTTATTTATGTGTTTAATCGTAACGGAATTCACTATAAAATATTTAAACCACTAATCTACATAGCCTGAAATCTGCAGCAATTTTAATATTTAAACTATCGCTTTAATGCATTTTTTATGACGAAACTAGTTTTTTCATCTTATAGCGAGTTAGTCGTCTTCAAAATCTGCATTACAGTTCTTGTTTGAAAGTTAAATCATGAAAACTGAATGCGTAAAGCGACTTTCAATTTTATATTGAAATCCATATCTTTCCCACACGGAACCCATGGATCGAGCCGGCCCGTAAGACCACATGTTCTTTAAGAGACTTTAGGCACACTCAGGGTCGATTGCAGAGTCATGTGAGGATAATCTTGTGATAAAGGTCAAACTAAGAACTCGAGTAAAATCTGAGAAGTAAATAACGCACAAAACTTACTTGACGGTGATTTGGTAATTTGATAATAGTATTTTGAATACTGTAAAGTTGATAAAATGCAAACCCAAAATGATACAAATACATCATTGATTTTGTTTGTAAAATAATATCGAAACCTTTTTTTGAAAACAAAAGTGACACTAACAAATATGACGTCACTTTCATGTAAAAATGTGCAACAAATATAAATTATGTTGTAGGTGCCAGTGCAGTCTTTCATTTACTTTTACACCATTGTTATGTTCCTCCTCTAAAATATTACAAGTAAATTCAAAATAAGAATGTTATTCTCTCCTATGTGGCATTCTAACGTCTATTTACGGCTGCCATGATTGATTTGCGGCTTGAGAAATCTTAAGGAAGGTCTGAGGTCATCTTAAGAATTTCTCAGTTTTTACTTAGATTTCATTCACTTTTCATCTCTGCAATGAAAATTTCTCACATTTGACTAAGAGAGGCCTTAGATTTTACCCAGTATAACTGTGCAATTGGACCTCATAATGCTTTTCTAGCGGGTCCACCTCTTAAACTAGACCGAACTGTATTACACAAACTAATGGAAATTAAACTTCCTAACTTATTCCCCGAATTTCCAAACACAATAAATATGTATATTGACAAAGATCAAATATTCTGTGTGGGCCTTTATACAGCCTGTATGTACCCTCTCTAAGACTCATTGACTGCCATCTCTGTCAGACAAGTTTTAACTAAGTCCTTTCGCTCACAATCTCTGTCCAACGGCCATCTTGGCACAACTGCTCCGTACCGAGAATTTACTCTGTTTGGTGCCTCCAAACTGAAACGCTATGTAACACTGTGATTCGGCAAAGTGTTACTAAGGAATCCATTGACGTTAAAATTTCACAAAACTGTTACATTTATAGAGCTTGTATCAGAAGGCACAGAAGACAAACCTTAATTTTAAATTGGAGATAAACGCTACAACCTGACAAGAAATATATCTGCAGAGAAGTACCCAAGCAAACAAATGAAGTGGCTGGCCAAACTGCATCAGCAACCTACATCACTGCAATTTCCACAAATTCTGACAAAGCAATCAACTGTCAGCGCTGCGAATCGTACCTCGGGAGCAATCAAGTAATCAGTTAAAGGACAATGCTGTGGTGGACAAGTACCTCACGCCGCAGACAGGTTTAACACTCATTTTGACACAGCTAACAATTGTTTCTGTAGTAGTACTTGTTTGTCATCACCGTAAATAACTTTGCCAACTTACTTAGATAAAACAATATAACCGGTTATTTTCATGGAGGTAATAGTCTATGGAGTGGAAGCGTTTGACCAAATGTGAAGCCTCTAGCAGATGACATAGTGACAAAAACGTACACACTTAACATTGAGTTGATTGAACTGTTTTAGTATTTCTTTAAATACAAAATTTTGGTGAAAGCTTGTGCAGATTTCGGCTGCACTAACAGATTCGATAGTTGTGGAGGATTAACTTTTCACAGGTAAGAAACTTCTATTTACTTTCATCAAGTTTATAATGTATATACATATAGTACGAGGTAACTTGTCATAACCTTAGAATTTGAAAACTGTGCTGTCATGCCTGGAACTGTTCTTCATTACTAATTATGTAAAACAATAGTTTCATGTTTACATTTTTAGTGCGTACAGTCATAAAGCACTATGTACATTTCATTGCTTTCTGCTGTTCTTATGCTACCCAAAATATGGCGACTTAAGTAAAAAAGCGCTATGCGCATGCGCAGTTTGAAAATGATCATGCTTCACATGACTATCCGGGCAATGTACGGTGGATGCCACTCCATCCACTATTACCGCCATGGTTATTTCCCTTTGGATAGGTTTAAACCACTGCCTTAGAATTACAGGTCTGGACACTAGCCTATCTACCATGTTGTTATTGAGTTGACCCCTTTACGACTGAAAGCACCACTAGCAATGAAGTGTTTTAACAGTGCGATATAGCGTTGTACCAGAAGTGCTCCTGGCAGCTCCGACACGTGCCTGCTCCTTGTAGATCCATTTGCGCAATGTTAAAACACTAGAGTGCCAGTAGCGTCAGTCAGTCATACGAGGGTTAGTTTTCAACTCCAAGTGTCCAGACTTGTTCCTCTATGGCAGTGGTTTAAACACTCTTACTGCAAATGTAGGTCCCCTCTCCCACCGACCCACCCACCCCACTCCCCATCTCAAAAAGTTGGCAGTTATTGTGAAGTGAGGATGCTGCCATAGTGAGGATTGAAACAGGAACAACACCTTGGGACTCTTATTGTAAATAAAATGGTCATATACGTACTGTATTAGATAGGTTACAATAACTTCTAAATTAATTCACAGGTGTTAATGTTCACGAGTTGGAAGAACCATAAAACTAGATTTGTTAAGTATAACATTTTGTTGTCGTAAAATCAAAAAGGTAGTTGAAGATAAATTGAAAATACAACCAATTTCTAATGTTTTTCGTTTAATGTTCGGGTACTAAAAGTATTACAAAGTAAATAAAGGTCATGTAAGTACAGTACTATACATAAAAAACAAAAAATATTACTTATCACCAACATATCCTAGACACCAGGAAAATGTTAGCGTAATATGTATCTGAGGGAAGTAACATGCTGTTCCACAGTCAAGTTAGCAGTTTGAATAGAGTTGTCCAAAATAATACTTTCTAAGATATAAATGCTTTAGTGTGGTGAAATCTATACACTCAGTTCATTACTTACAGCGCTGTCTTGCTAACAATTGGCTGAAGAGTAAAAAATTAAGGGATTCACTTACTGTGAATAGCCAATTTACAGGCTGATTGTTCAGTAATGATCGTGGATAAGTGTGTACTTATCCAGTAAAAATTTGTCAAAGATAATACATAAATCATCATGCATATTTAATACTTGTTTATCATGTACAACATTTTTAAAAAATTGCACACTGTTTTCAATTGAACTTTTACTGTCACTTCATCTAGTACACCACTTGCCAAAAGATCTAAATTTTATTTGTCCCTTCTGAAACAAATCACTAGAAGAAATTGTTCAATGAGTCTTAAACTGTATGTATATGTATGTAATTGTCAATTACTTATGGTTTGATGAAATTACAGTATGAATGTCTCCTCTTTTGATATTTTCATTCACCTTCTGCCCTTGTAGCAAGTGAGCCAGTCAGTATTACAATGCTATTTTCAGAATTTGTGATTAAAATACCCATTAGAATACAATAAACATTATTACAGAAGAGAAAAATGCTGGACGTGGCCTATAATTTAACACTGGAGATTGTTTTATTATTTTTGTAGTTTGATTTTTGCTGAGAAAGCAAACCTGATTACATTAAATTCAAATATAAATTATGTCCACGAAGTTTGCTTAGGAATTTTGTTTATTTTTATGCAAATAAATTAAAAACTCTCAGCCACTAGAAGCACTGCTGTCAGTTGTCTCAAATAATTGCTTCAGTGTCTTGGTTGGCATGTTCTATATTTCCAAAAAGTGGCAAGTGCTGACATTGGTGAAGGGCAGGTAAACATAAAAAAAAAACTGTTCCCCACAGCAGCCAGAAGTTGTTTCCTAGGGAAACTTTTTTTTTCCCTGAATTTGAGAACTAATGAGTTTAAGGTTTGTTCAGCAGTGGAGGACAGGAAACCAGAGCACCCTGGCTGAGAATTGGATTGGGTACCTATACAGAAGGATGTTAATGGTTGAACATCTTAGTAATATGGATATGATCTAAATGAATCCAAGAAGCCCAGATTAGTAATAAAAATTGAAATTGAAGAAATGCTCTGTTCTCTAATGGGTTACCTTCCAGTCACAACCCGTGGATTTTTAGATTTCTAGAAAAAAACTAGTTAATACTACACAACTGTTAGGCACAAGCTATAAATACTGTACATGTAAAAATAAATTACAATAATAATGCACATGTCGTATCACAAATTCATACATGCATACAAAATTATATAAAATATACATATTTAACTCTAGCATTACAACTAGGAAAATCAAGTTGCTAGTGTTTTAGAGTATTTAAAACATAAACTACAACAAACGTTTCACAGAAACTCTTAGGTTACAGTAACTCACATCCTAAAACATTAGAACATGAACACAGTGTGAGTCCACAGGACACGACACCATACTTTGAGATTCACACGCAAAAAAGAAATGGGATTTCACTGGCATAGTGAAATGAGCAGGTACTCTCGTTTTTGGCATTCATTGTCCGTCTTGCATTGTGTTTTACCGCGGCGCACTGCGCAGCTTGTAATCTCCCTTCCTTATCTCGTCCAGCAAGCGGTCCATGATGCACGTGTCGTCGGCGCGGGGCTGCTTCCTCGGCTTGCCGACATTTATTTTCCGAACCTGCAGTTTCTGCGCGTCCTGAAGAGCTGCTTTTTCTTCACACTTTCGACGCTGTATGTTTTCCTGTAAGTGAAATTAAAAATTACCTTGGCATCACTGAAGCATAGGGCTGAATAGATATTTCTATTGTTAATAGGTCAGGAGATTATGAAGCTGATAAAGTTGGTTGTATATCCATCATATACTACTTGTACACTCATGCGCTGGCTTCACCACTGTGATCTAGCTCAATTTGTATGTAACATACGATCATGGAGTTTGCAAATGTAAGTAGTACGTACAGTAAGTAGAGTACTGATATTCCAAGCTATACTCTGTCCACTCTAAGGTTGCAGCAGAATTAAAAATTGCTAACGAAATAAATCAAAGCAATTGAATTGAATCTTGATTCCTCACATTATGATTGTGCCGTTGCATAGTTACCTTGTATTTTTCAATATTTCAAATGAAATTTGCGCTTTGAAAAAAATGTTATTGACATTCACTTGGATGAATTAGCTGCAACCTTAGAATGGATAGAGTATAATGGAAACTGGGGTCTGTATGGATTACCAGAATTTCAGATAAACAGAAACTTTGAAACCTAGATTGCTAATTTAATTAATTACTGTATGTAATAAGAAACTCTTTTTGCATTCCATAACGGACATGCTAACACTAGCGTAAAATGTAGCATAAAAAATGTAAAAGTAGGGAAACCATTGATGTTATGAGGATTGCACAGGACCAGAGAAAAATTATGTAAACATTTTATAGTGTAAAATGTATGTAGAAAAGGGGTTATACTGTATTTATACAGTATTGTCCTGTAAACAAAATGTCACATTTGTCCAGCTTGTCGTAGGTCTACGCGATTACATTACTATGGTACAAAAATTATTCTAACACGTTAATTTTGATTATCCTGATAACCAAGGTTTGGATGAGCAGTATTCTTGGTGTAGTACTCTACTGTGAATTATAGGTCATTCGGAATAAAGTGAGCTAAAGATTTACCCTTTGAAAAAAATCACTAGCCGTTATGGCATATAAGTCAACATTAACAACAGTTACATTATTGTTTGTATGGTTGGTAGTGAATAATTGCATGTAGTTACGTGTATTTTCTTATTTGAATTCAGCGTTAGTGGAACAACATCAAACGCAAACGACCTCTCTGTATTTAATATACTTAAAAATATTTATTTAAGTTCTTACTGACATACCTACTGACTGTATAATTTTATTTAATTAGCGCCAGCACAAAGCGACGCAACCGAGTCGATTATCATTGGCACATGCTGCTAATACTTCGCGCCACAGAGGTAGTTTAAAATTTCACTGACAGATGGCATCAGAGTTAGGTTATCGCCGCTTCGCTTGGAAGCGAATTGTGTCATTCAGTTTGTTTGTCCGTTGTGTAATGAATATGAGTTTCTGATAAACACATTCAAAAGTATTAGAAGTGACTGTTTATGACTATCATTGCTAAATAATGTGAAGTAATTAGTAATATAAGTTGTAATGTTTTATTAACGCCAGCCTGAGAATCTGGAAATAGAAACAGCAAATTCAATCCCCCCCCCCCTGTTTCACAAGAAAATTCGTTTCTCTTTACGTGCGTCATCATCGTTCATTGCAATATGCTGAACGGAACTTGAATTCTTGAGTTGCGTGTGTCCTGTGTGTTTTTAGTGGCGGTTTTAATTTAAAAGTTCCAATATACTGTACATGCATTCATGAGATTCGTAACGGTAACAGTGCCGTTAGAGTAGACTCAGAGAATCCAGTGTTATAAGACATTTACTCGCATGTATTTATAACTAAGATTACTACTGAGTATAGCACATATTCAACACCCGTGCATTTAATGAGTACATATTGTAACTACAATTTGTCATAGCAGTGTAACGTAAATGTAAACATTGTACAAGCCTATGTAAATAATAGCACATGGCAATGTTGATGTTTACATGCAGCGGAAAGATACAAACTGGCAGAAAACAGAAATTAATCAGGATTTTTTTGAGTGCTCACTTTATCCCGAATCACCTATAAATGTGTGTGCGTGCTATGTGAAATATCCTTATTACATACAAATTTTTTTCATTGGAACAAAATTATGGTTAAAATGTCTGCCAATTTAATTTTTAAAAAAAATTATAGCCGTATCAGGTGAGCAGTAATTCCCTCTACCTTAAATTCCAATCCATCGACCAGTGAGAAATTTTGTCCTGGAATAACTTTGTATTGTTTGTGTAGGTAGGGATTAACACACCACTCCACAGAGAGCCCTCTGGTACAATAGGTGATATAATTTACTGACAATGCTTGTATAAAGGCATATGAAATATTCTGAGCTTACCTTCCTTGCTTCTGTAACCTTCTTAATGAAATCGCTTAGAATTCTGAAACACTCCTCTGGCTTGGACTTGGCTGGGTCTTCGCAGAAATGTCTGGCAAATTTAGTCCAAGACTCTTGTAGCTTACGAGCATCTTCCTCCAGGACAAATACATCTTTCATTGCACCCTCCATGAACCCTGAGGTAAAAAAACCCACACATTTAAGAATTGTACTCAGAAAACTCATAGTGCAGGGTTGGTGTAGTACAGAAAAAATGACGCTTGCCTTTGAACTGAGCGTACACTTCCTGGTCTGCCTGAAGTTTCTCGTTTAACTGTCCCATGCTGTTCACTAACAGCCTCACCTCATCCTGTAAACTGTCGAGCGGCAACCTGCACAAAAAATAAGTTGGCATCATTAGCATGATTCAGCAGAATTAAAATTCACAAGTTTTTAAATCTGCTTAGAGGAAATAAAAAAAGGGCATTCCATGGAGGCAGATTTTGCTCAATTTATGGGAGTAATAAACTCCAGCAAGTCTGTCGATGCTGAAATTTTTTATTTAATTTTGGCACAAGAAATTAATGAAAAGGATTTGGTAACTTTCATTCACTTTGTTGATATCCTAGGATTGTCATTTATCGGTTTTGCCACATAAGCTTCCAAAAATTTTCAGTTTTGTTATAATTTTTTGGTTGTTACGGTATTACCATACCTTTTCTACAAATTTTGCAATGTTCAGACTGGAACAAATAATTATACAGAAGTTTTTCTGTAGTTTCTGCACTAATTGTGAAAGTTATACTCATCTGTTGATCATGGGGCGCTAACAGCCGTTATGTTTCAAGTTCATGCAGCAAGTAGTCCGAATCATGAGTCATTCGCAACCACCGTATTGTTATCAAATCATATACATAATTTTAAGGCTTTATGAAAAGCCTTCCTAGTAAGTTAACTAGAATTCTGGATCCCCAGAAGTAGCACATGTTATCGAATACGTAAAAACCAATTTAGGCATTTTAATATAGCAACAATTCAAATTAAGCATACATACAGTATATATTTTAGAGTTGTTAAATATGTTATTACATTATAATGACAATAATATAATTTTTTGTCTGATACGTATCTTATGTTCAAAGAATAACTATTCAGTAAATATTAAATTCACAGAATGTTATTAAGTAGCTTTGCATAAGTGTTACAATTCATTTTTATTCATCAGAAGAATACAGTAGTAGCCCAGTTTTCATTTCAAGAAGTTCACACAATTCACTGTGTACTTCTTTATTCAATTTTTTTAATGCTGTGTGTACAGTTTATCCCACTATTGTTTTTGTAATGTCTATAATGTATCCATTTTTTATGCCATTGGGTGTGTGCATTGTCTAACAACAGTTGGTCTTAAGTTGATTGAAAGATGACCCAAGTATTGTAACTTGGTACAGTACTTGCTTTTTCGTCATTATATACTTCGCTCATTGAACGAGTCAAGTTAGATCTTTACTCTAACCAGGATTAGTGGAGTGACTTAGTAAATAGAGTAAGTCTGTACAAAATAATTTAGTTTTTCCTGTAATCATAAGATCACAAAATTATAGCTTTTCTTGTGCACGGCAATCTGGTATAAAAACACGAGGGTGAACAGCGTCAAGCTCCCACAGCTGTTGAACTACAAAGTAGTGTAGCAAGAAATTCTACTTACTTGGCCACGTCGTGCATGTATGCAAGATCTGCGGTGAACCGGAGAGCGTCCTTGTCGATTTTCTCTGCCTCCTCAATGACATAATGCAGGAATGTGAACTTAGGCTTGTTGGCTCGTGTGTCGAGCAATTTTGGCAAGGTGTTGAGTCGGAAGCCCACTGCGTTGCCCGCGTAACTGCCCTGGAACATGCCATGTCTCTTATGTTGTTTGTTTCAGCTATTTTTTTAATGTTAAGCTATGACTCCAAAATTAAAAAAAAAAAAAAAAAAAAAAAAAAAGGTGCAGTGCTTAAGGTGGCCGTCTGGGTAAACGTTTATGCGTATTCGAGGCCTTGAAGTGTGGAAACGGCAAGGGTGAGACAGAATGTGTATCGCGTGTCTCCCTAGTTTCTAGGTGCAAGTCATTGAACTGACGTGCAGTTTTTCACAAAGAATCTTCGTGTATTAGACTTTCAGTGGTGATCCTGTCTTTTTATGATGTATTATTAACATAAAGGTGTATTGTAAATGCCTATACTTTTTTAAATATTCTGCACCAGGATTTACATATTTAAAAAAGACTGCAAAAAACTTATATTTTCGCCCACTAAAAAATATGTTTTAGTGAGTTACTGTGAACCTGAAATGGGTATACAGACATGTAAAGTTCGTTTTAATGACATTCCTAAACACAAACCAATCCTGTGCAATGAGCAGTTTTCGAATAATCTGCTAATGACCAAATCTCTGTATACCGCTCAGTGGACTGGGCAGACCGCCACCTCAAGTGAAACTAAAAACTATTTCTGAAATTCACAGGAATTATAAGAAAGTCAATATAAAGAGAGAATACCAATTTTAGAAAAAAGTTGTTGCTATCTTTTTACAAATATATTTTGCTCGAGTGTGACATTCCTTCAGCGTAATCTCTCGCTCTGGAGACAAAGTTACAAAATTACTGAATCGTAAATATTCAGAAACTTTTCACACTGACATGTTTGCTCTCAAAGTTGTTAAGAAATTTTTATAGCAAATGTTTATTTTGGAAATCCAGGATCAACATATAAATTTTAATAATTTCAATAAAGACTTTTTGCATTAACTTACGTACCACTTCGCCTAATACCATTGCTGATACACAGAAATTTACATAAATAACTGTTTGTCTAAACATGATATACAAAAGAACAAAATTGTTACACAGAGGATTGTATTTCTTTTGACTTTGTATGCTCAGGTGCAAAAGCTTTAGATGGTGGTAGAATGCTATTTGTGCTTCTGATATTTTCTACATTGTCACTCATTCTGTTTGTACAATGTTTCGACAACTCCTACCACGTTGAAGGTGTTGGGAGAAGAGTAAATATTACACATTTATATAGTTTGCTTACTGCATTAAGATAGTTTCCCATCTGCAGGATCAGGGCCAGGAAGTCTTTGAGTGGTACATTCTGGATGAGATCCTGGCAGCACTTGGTCAGCGACTCGACTCGATTTTTCACTTCCACGTACTGTGCCTGGAACTCTTCTTTCTGTGAGAGGAAACACATAACAGTAGTTAATTATGTGAATGTTAGCCACAAACACTAAATAAAACCTAGTCAGTTCATTGCATGCATATCTTAATCCTGGAGCCGCAGCTGGTGCGGTGGCTAGAGCGCTTGTCTCCTCACAAGGCAATCTGGGTTCTATCTATCACTTTTTCGCGTGAGGGAAGCATGGTGAATGTTTCTGTTAGCCGGCAGCTTTTCTCAGGATACTTGTTGTTTTTCTTGCCACCACATTTCATCGATTCTTCGTAATACTTTATTAATTGAAGTCGTTCTTCAGGGTTTGGCAGAAATGTACAGGCGTCTAGTCAGACATCGGCTCCCGGATGTGATGACCTATCCTTGGGCACCCTCTCCGTATGCTATTTAGGGTACTTTTATATCTAATAATTTATTACGTAATGCAGGTTTAGAAACACTCAAATGTCTGTAATATTTTCCTGAAAATACACTTGTGTACTAGTATTTTACCAACAGCTATATTTGTCTGTATGGTGTTGGCTTTTACAATATTCTGCCATGGAGCAAAGTCAAATGGAAAAATTTATATTTCTAAATTTAAAATTTGTAACGTGAAACACGCTGATATCTTGGATTAATTTAATTTTGCTTTGACGTATGTTTACGGTAAGTTTTTCTATGTTTGGCTACGATAGGAATAAATTCATTAATGTTGCTAATAAAAATACAGTATTCAATTTTTAAATTTATTTTCACGATCCCGCAAAATATTTTATTTATCGATATGTATTGATATTTGTACAGTCAACAAAGTAATATTATATGCTCTGTTGTAGCATAGTGTACAAAAATATATGAACCTGAAATAATACGGTAGTTGTCAAAAACTTTTAATCTATGGTAGCGATGGATGTTAAAATTTTGGAATTTTACTTATGTTGAGACTTAAAACGATCCTTCACATTATTAACGTGAACTCTGTAGAACTGTGTAGTGCTAGAAAATTTTCTTTTTGGCAGTTTTGATGCACATGACACCTGCTGTGTAATTTTTCAACTTTAATTTCTGTTACTAATTCATTTTACAACGATAAATCTTAAACAACATTTCCTGTGAACAGAACTGGCAACAGATATCATTCAAGTAGTACAGTTCGGATCTGTAATTATTCAAAGTTGAATATTTAGTAAATTTACAATTACCTGCAACATTGCTTCCACCCTCAGAGCATAGCACGGCACGTCCGAAACCATCAGGTAGAACTTCTCTGCTGTATCAAGTCCCCCAGGGCTTGCAGCGTAAGGCTTCAACAGCTCCAGCTGGACACAAACAAAACCCACATTTGTAGCAACACTTTTTTAAAACCCCTTCTACTGTGACATGTAAAAATAAACACTGCAATAGAACCATTTACTATTTGGAATATGTGAACCTTAAAAAATCATTATTACAATTGTCTCTCCATGGTATTGATTAACATGTAGCACTTTTCAAAGCTTTTTGTCAATCACTAATCCCGAATCATTCTACAGATTTCTTCTGTTTTACTTACTCTGTGCTTTGTACATTTGAATATTTCCTTAGTACAGCCTAGAATAAGAGTAAGACAGATATACACGTACCTCTTCCTTCTCTGGCAGCAACTTCTGAAGACTCCTCAGTCCCTCGACTCCAAGCTCCTCGCTCTTGGCATTCCGGATTACGTCAACCACTCCCGCCGCCTCTCCCATCTTCTTGAACTGCTTGAACTGCTTTAGGAATATGTTGATGCTGAGACTGCGTTTGCTGTCCAACACATGCACTTTTGGCTCTGAAGACAGTTTGCCGGGAGCCGACTGTGGCCTGGGACCGGCGGTAGTCTTCTGGCAGAACAGTTCTTCCATCTTTTTAAAATCAATTTGTGCTCTCATGGAGTTCGACCTGACAACCTCTGTCCAGACTGTTTCTCCATCTGAAATAAGTGTGAATAAAGGAAGGGTAATTTTTAACAACTTAATAATTTTTTACTGTGTACTCTAATTTAGATGTAAACAGGAAAAGGTTTTTTTCTCAGTGTTCTGCATGTAATGCAAAACTGTTCTATCATAGAGTCTCCATTCTAGTACTACTATGATTTTACAAACTCTCATTTTATGAAATGATTCTTGGGAACTAAAAAAAATTATTAACATAAATTTGCAAAACAAATTTAAAATTCATACAAAATCAGATAAGTAATGCAGTGATATTAAACTGTTAAAAAAATTTTTACGTGTAATCAGATACATATAAATACTTGCAGACACCAGATTTGGTTTATTAGGTACTCAGTCAGTCTTAAGTAAGTCACCTAGCTGCTGTACTAAACGTGATCCCCTTAATTTTCTGTGGCACTTGATTTTATTGTGACTTAGATTTTATGAATTCCTCGATTTTACAAATACTTCAATTTTACGAATAACTCAATCTTACAAAAATGTTCTCAGGAACTGTGACACTTTAGAAAATTAGAGCTTTGCTATATAAGGTACATCAGTCTACAAAGGAAAGTATAATAGGTATATTGGTGATGTATACAAAAAAATATAAAACAACTTTAAATGCAAGTAATGGGAAACAAATATCTTAGGACAATATGGAAAACTAATGCATTTTTCTGTTTGTTAGAGCACGAAACCCTAGCAAAATTCAAAGTCTTATACATATTTTGAATTACCCAATTTATAAATTTACATACTGACTTTCTCTTAAGCTAATATTATAAAAATATGTTGCTGCACATAACAAAAAGCAAAACCAATAATTTATAACTGTTACTATGCCTCGTTAATTTAAAAAATGTGATGTTCAGACATATAAATGAAATTTTTATACTGTTAATTTTACCTTACAATTTCCATAAGAAGCAAAAATTTGCAAACTCAAACGAGCAAGTCTATACAATATGCTCTTGAATCATGATTATGTTTGAATTTATAAGTAACTACATCTGACGCTACCCATAGAGCAATGTGATTCTGCAGAAGGAATAGCGCTCCTAGCAACATGAGCTAGAATCAAATTACAGTACATATCTCACGTTTTTTTTTTTATGACTTTCCTATATTGTCGTACAATATTTGTGGAAACCCAACCAACAGAAATAAAACAGACTACTCACTCAAAATTGTATTTGGCAGCTTGTTCCAATTCAACCTCTTCATTTTTCTCCTGCAAGGAGGATATGAGTAGAACTTGGTGGCATCTGCTTGCTGAAAAATTTGTTCCTGTACAGGTACCATATTCATGCTGTTTGGTGGTGGCGGTGGAGGAAGTGGTGTACTACCTGGCATTGTAAGAGGTGCCTGTGATGCTGTGCTACCAGGGATTGGTGGTGGTGGTGGTGGTGGTGGCAGCACACACCCAGGCATTGGTGGTGCTGGTGGTGGCACACACCCAGGCATTGGTGGTGCTGGTGGTGGTATGCTCCCTGGCATTGGTGGTGCTGGTGGTGGTTGTAAACTTCCAGGCATTGGTGGTGCTGGTGGTGGTATGTTTCCAGGCATTGGTGGTAATAAGCTGCCTGGCATAGGTGGTGCTGGTGGTGGAACACTACTAGGCATGGGTGGTGCCGGTGGTGATGGTACAGTACTAGGTATTGGTGGTGCTGGTGGTGGTGGTGGTGGTATACTACTAGGGATTGGTGGTGCTGGTGGTGCACAACTAGGCACTGGTGGTGGTGGAGGTATGCTGCTATGCACTGGTAATGCCTCTGGTGTTATGCTACCAGGCATTGGTGGTGCTGGTGGTGGTACACTGCCAGCCTCTGAAGATGACAGCAGGGGTAAAAAGTCAGACTCTGGGATTGAAGGATTCTGAGTAACATCAGCGCATAGTTTCACACGACATGTCCGTTCACTTTTCTCTGCAGATGAGTTAGTTTCTTCATGCCTGTTGCATTCATTATTTTGGCTTTTATGCCTTATTGTTGATTTGTCTGCAGCTACAACTGTTGTGCTGTCTCTTATAACACTATCAGTCTGTGTGTACACGTTCCTTGTGCGGACGTACTTCTTCCACTGTCGCTTGGGTGTCTGTGTACTCTTGTTGCACGAGGTTGACGGTTCACTCTTGCCACGCAGTTTTTGTTTGTATTTCTTGGTCCTCATATCATATACAGTATCACTGACTATGTCTTCTAGGTTTCTCCACACTTCATCACTGTAACAAAGTTAACAAAACCATTAATGGACTCTTTGTGGTGGTGTGTAAATTAAACTATTGCTTTGCGAATTTTACTGTTGGAATTTAATTAATTTCAATACAGAAGTTACTGTTTGAAACTGAATTGGTAGGTTCTATTATCAAAGGTTGCTTGAAATACTTGGTGTAACTTTATATATATGAGTGAGAGATTTTGGTCAGCGCTTAACATCTAGGTCTTCACCGCTGGTGAGGGGTGACATGAGGTGAGTATGGAGCAGCGCTGGAAATAACGGGCAGGGGAAATGGGATATCCCGAGAAAACTTGCCGACCAACGGCACTATCCAGCACAATTCACACATGCGAAAATCCGGAGACCGAACCCGCCGGGAATCGAACCCAGGTCACCTTGGTGGTAGGGCGAATGGTCTGACTTCACAACTGTTACAAACAAAAATTTATCTTCTTTAAATTCCGTGTAGTCAGAACACAATGAATGAAATCTGGACCTGGGATGGCGTGGGCATTAAGGCCGAATTTTGTTTGTTCATCACTTGCTGGATCGCATCTAAGCACAAGGTGCTTGACTGAAATTGGTCTTCCGCTCGAGAATTCCTCTTAATTAACTCTTATTACTACTATTAATTATTATTTATGATACTGTGTTCATTTAAAAATTAATTTTACTCAAAACAGTTCTTGGAAACTCTAGTTAACAAAAATAATTTGAAAAATTTGGAGTTATTACTTACGTGTCTGGATTAGATGGTTCCAACTGTGACAGACTGAGTAGAATGGAATGGAACATCAGACCTTGCGGTGAGTTCACAACCTGTAGAATAGCGAAGAACTGTTAACCACCAGAAATAGAGAACTGTTACACTGTCACTTTTATTCACATCTTAAATGAATCAAAGCATTAAGAAAGTGAACAGGTTATCCGAGAATTCCATCTGTGGTCTAAGCACTATGAAAATCTTGGATATAACTACAGGTCAATTTCTTAGTGAGGAAATTCCATACTTCAAAATTTTCACTTGCATTATCTGGCATCATTGACTGATGAGGAATTTCTGGTTTCTTAGTATAATATTTAACAGCCTACTTATAATACTATGATAAGTTGAATTCTTTATACATACAGTATATATATATAAAGAAAAGTACTGTACCTAATAAAGAATTATAAAATTTGAAATTTGTTGTTTAAGGTACAAAATTGTCTCCACCAAAAACAAAATTTAAATAGTGAAAAGAAGGAACCCAAAAATCTTATGTGGGGGAAACCATCACCAGCCAAAATGAACTACAGCTGAATGAGTAATAAAATCTTAATAATTCTATCGACTCTCCATCCTTGCTACCAGATTAAGCTTGAAAACGTTATGGAACTGAGTCAATGTCGCAATACAATGATATTCACGTCTACTGAACACAGAAACATATTACGAAGGGGACCACCTCAGACACGACTCCCATACCCTGAAACTCTCTCGCATAGACTTGAACTTGTGTTGTGAATGTTTTAAAGTATAAGTGAAATATTTTAATTCAGTTTATTTATTTTTATGGCTTAGTATTGTAATTCGACATAGCACCCTCCCACTGCACAAACTGTAAATCAAAACCTGCCTCTGCACCAGGAGTGTAACCAAGGAAGAGAAGAAGATTTTGAGGATTCAACCTCCTCCTTCCCTTTCTCGCAAACCACGAAAATTTTTTCTAACATGTATAAAATATTGGAATGCATGTCAGCATCAGGGACGTTGGACACAGATTACAGTAATTATAATTTTTGTTTGCTACAAGATGAGACAGAGTGAGGTGGAGCAGTGGTAAAACATGTGTCTCGAATTCTAGAGGTCTTGGGTTCGATTCCTTGTGTATCCATCTTGATTTAGGTTTTCTAGGGCTTTTCTAAATCCATCCAGTTGAATGCTGCAATAGTTCCTTAACACAGATCCTGACCGAATCCCGTCCCCTTCCTTCCGTGAACGTGTACCAAGGTTCCTAAAGGTGTTTGACGACATGCAAAACACTACATAAATGAATTTTAAAAATAAATAAAATATATTATTTAGATGATAGTTCAAAATCTTCTCTAGAAACCATTTTCAGGTAACTCAATGGCCTGCACAATGGGAATATGAACTCCGGAGCGAATAAACTATAATATTTGTTCCTTACAACATGCATTTAGAAAAGATAGCTTATTGTTTGTTTGTTTGTACTACGATCAGCTGATGAAGATTGCTAACCTGGGCGTAGATCTCATCAAATAGCTGCTGATGTGAAAGGTGAAAGTCCTGCATGAACTCCTCGTCTGCATGGTGGTGCTCGTCAAACGCCTTCACCTGGGTGTAGATGGCATCATCATCACTGTACCTCAGGCCTGCCAACAGCTCGCCGAGCCCCAGAGCTGCAACACAAGCACACTGCGTCAGGAGCTGACAGAAAGGGTTGGAGTTAGGCAGGGCCCTCCTATCATTGTACATTTACTTTGTTCACTTTAAAGTTAGCACATCTTAAAGCTTTCTCAATACATGTAACAGCCAGTAAATATACTGTGAATATTTTGTTAGTAAAATCTGTTTTCGTTGGATGAAATGTTACACCTATAATAATAATTTGAAGAAAAAAATATATTTTTTTACATACCAGACACAATGCTTTATTTTCCTACATAATTGTATTGCTTGTATAAACATTTATCAACTCCTTTATAAGTGCCAGAGTTCCATGATGAGAGTATTCTAAAACTTTTTTACTGTAGTAAAAATTTAAACGGTTACCAGTAGTATATTACATGAAAACAAAAATCAATCATTGTATGTGAAAGTAGAGTATATGTATGTATACATTCGTATATGTATTCAACTATGGTTATTAGTGTTATTTATCTTCCAAAACAGACCTAAACATATCTCACATTTTATTTATTGGTCGTTTGGCAATTTTTATGGTATCAAAAGGCAAAGGGATATGAATTAGCTGAAAGAACAAACTAAGCAGGCCCCACCATGAACAACTTACAGAAAGAAAAATATTGGCACCAACTCCATCAATCATTTTTAAAGGGACCGTACAGTAAGAATGGTGAATGCGGAGAACCCAGAACTACAAAGACTGTGTTTATTACAGAGTATTTTCATACAGCATGATAAACACTATGTCGGTTACTGCGTTTGCACTCTCTCTCTTTCACACAAAAAAAAATGTGTATGTGTGTGTGTGTGTGTGTATATATATATATATATATATATATATATATATATATAAACTGACTTAGAGTGTATTTAAAAGTTTCTTTAACTAGTTTTACCAATGAGAGCATCAGAAATCACATACCTAAGAATTCATTTCTTATCCGTGAACGGTCTGTAACGTCGTCACACGCCAGGATGAGACAGTTGATGAAAGCCAAGAGATTGCTCTGGTACGTGCTGTTGTCTGCACTGCGGAGCTCCGATATGATCACTTCCAGGCGGTGCCTCAGCCCATGGGTCACCTAATGGGAGAAACACCATTCACAATAAGTTACACATATCTACGAAAAAAAAAAAATAAACAATCTTACTTAAAGTAGGTGGACCATGGTAGTAAAATGTTTAGATCTCTCGTCTTCCACCAAAGTAGTCTGAATTTTATTCTCAGTTAAATTGTCCCAGCTTTTGAGTGTAGGAAATAAGGCAAATGCTGTCATAAGTCTGGCAATTTTTTAGAAACCTGCAGTTTTCCCCACCCTTGCATTCCATCTCAGTCCCATTTATAGGTAGTTCAGGATAAAGTGAACACTTTTGAAATGTTAGTTACTTTTTCCTTTTAGATAATTAATAGTTTCCTGCAACTTTTTAATGTGAACAAAAAGACCTAAGTAACAATCAAAGTGTATATACAGTACCGTACAGAAAAGTTAATGTCCGAGTTCTCAAAAAAAATATTTTTCAATTATTACAAACAGTCTTCAAAAGTACCTACGTACTCACTTTATCGTACAACGCCTATAACTACACCTATTCTTTAAGCTGTCACAGTACTAGCAGGCATGTCTCTAGGGCAAAGCAGACTGCTCTTGACTTTAGAAACATTGTATTTATAAAATAAAGAGGATTAAGTGTAGAGCAATCTTATAAATTATAGTTTCCTTATATTTTTCCTCATTTGCATGTGCATTGGCTTTTATTCAAATTTTGCGAAAAAAAAAATTATATTCCATGTAAAAGAATAAGGTACCGTAACAAAAATTAAAAGGCATAGTAAAAATATGTCAATAAGTAACAAAATTGTTTAATTCAAAGTTTCACTTAGTGGTGCGCTCAGAGCGCAGACACTCACCTTGTACTGCTGCAAAGCATCGAGCACAAGGGGCTGGCCTCGGGGAGACACCAAGCAGATGGCACACAGGATCTCCAACACCTGCATCTTTACTGTCGTACTGCGAGACGAGAGCACTGAAACCATACGTACACACACATACCATCAGACAATCAGCACTTGCTGCTTGCCCCAGGTGCGATAGCCAGACTTTCCTTCAAGTCCCCACTGTGCACTAGCAGATATCAGCTTTATACTTGTGGCATGGGAAGGTTGTATTGTATTGTCACAGTTTCAAATGTGCTGGAGTGAGAGAAATATTTGTATTTGTACCAAACACACCTCATTGTTTAGTCCTAAACATTGAATGAAATTCCATTTCTCACAAATATATAATTTTAACTTTTATGGTTTACATGTAAGTACATGCCAAAATTATATTTTTTTCTGTTCTCTGTACAAATAGAAAAAACATTTTGTAGTTAAAGAAATTAAATAATTTACAGTAAAAGACATTGAGATTATTAAGAATACTGATCCTGTAAAAGTTTTTATTTTGTGTGTTGACAAAACGTACAAATGTAGGTAACATTTCTGTATTTCTTCTCTCCAGTATCCATATAATATTACAATTATCATATAAAATCAATTTTTTAATTCTGTGACAGAGGTTACATGTAGTTATCTACTGTGTTGACTTAATTTGCGTACTTTAAAGATATTTGTCTAGATTTGTGTATTTTAGTACCTATATATTGTAATGTTTAGTTTCTTTTTTCTATCTGGCAGTAACCTATTGAAACACAATCACACTTCAGACAGTTTGTTATAACTATGTTAGTTGAAGTAAACATACAGTATTTTTAATGTATGACAGGAGGAATAGAATCTTTAATTAGTTTATAACTCAAGTTTAGTTATTTTAACTGTATCTAAGAATGGTTTGAAGGCTTAAGTCATGTTATGATAAATGAACATAATACACTGAAGGATAGATAGAGGGAGATTATGTGGGGGATAAAGACAGAGAGAGAGTACATACCAGCGACCAGCTTGCGGGTGTAGTCCGGGTGCTCCGAGATGAAGCGCAGACCTGGCTCGCACTCCATGACGGCGCGCACTGCCTGCACGCACTCAAGCTGCGAGACGGCATCACCCACGGAGGCGGTGCGGCAGCGCCCCAGCTGCTCCAAGTTCTCCAGTAGCATGCCCAGCCCGTCCGCCTCCACAAAGTCCACTATCCACTGCCTGCAACAAGACCACGCGAGCCTCACTGTCAGTACTTGCTGCAGCTCTCTTTGTCACACAGTCACACATCAAACAGGTGTACATGTTGAGTCAGGAGAAATTGCATTAACGATGTGTGGTGCTGTATTTTGTTTGGTACACTGTCAAATGTGGATACTTTGACTGCAGAGGTATCATTGACTGAGTCAAGATATTTGTTTTGGGACCATTTAATCAGTGGTGAAGCGTGGCTATGTTCCAAGACAAACTACAGCTCAGACTATATACACTTGGAGCATGTGCCACACAATAAAGGTGTGTTGAGGAGCCCAAGGTGCATTACTGAAGGATACATTCCTTGCTGCTTGCATGGTACTGGCAGAAAACTGTAGCTGCCTTTACCAGTCTAATGTTCCACAGACAATTCGGAGTTATGTATAGTCATTGCTTGGCAGTGCATGCCTTGGAACACTCCAGTCTTCATCTTTGGTAAGTATTTACACCCTTAAGTTTGATCCATTCAGATAAAGATTGTCATTTCTTCATCAAATGGCACCAAATTAAATATTTTGAGTCGGTCAGTGTTGTCCCTGAAGTCTAAGTATCCACATATGAAGGTAGCTTCAGTCAATTTTGAAAGTTTTAGGGTTCTTACTGTTAAAAGTAATGTCACTACTTACTGTTAAATGTAACGTGCAATAAATACCTAATTTTACTGTTAATAGTAATGGCAGTACTTACTGTTAAAAAGCGATGTTAGTTGCCTTGCCAGATAAAATTTACTGTGTATGGGTATCTTTCAAATGTTTATTAAGTGATTTGGTTTAAAACACGTGTTTAATTTATCACAATATCACAAACAAATTACAAAAATCAGGAGAGGTAGTATGGAACACAAGTGTCTAACGTATAGTTGCTTGTCTCAAAGCCCTGTACACTGCCGAGTATAGTTGTGAATATGTACTTATTATTTACACTCTGCATATACTAACATAAGTTATTATTTTGTGTTTACTTTCACAATTGGTTTCAAAAGTGGTTACTACACCAACAATAAGCTATGGCTAGCTCATAGTCAATTTATCACTTTCAAAGTATATCTTTTAAAAAATCCTGCTTGCAATTGTGTGTACAGTAAGTGCTCTGGGCTCATGTTATGTGTACATTCATTCACTGTTCTGTTACCTAATCTTTATCTATTTAAAAAAAAACACTTCAAACTATACTATGTTTTAAAAAATACCGTAAACCTATTATAAACATGTTTATAGGGCCCCTCAGCATAGCTGTACATGTATTTTTCAGACTGCTCTCTAGCTGTAGAAATACTAATGTGATTCGTAACACAGAACCAGAGAAGCATTTATTTGGCTTTGTGAGCTACTTTCCATAAATAAAACGCTTGTAGTCCCACAGCACGAAACCACAACCAAAACACTGTTTATCAATTTATTACTTGGTGCATAAAGGCAGCACATCAGTATCGTCCATACACCTTACTTCTGTTGCCTCCAGCTGATAAAAAAATGTGACTCGAGGATTTTCTTATAATATGTTGATTTTACAGTAAATGGTCTACAATGTATAGGGAATGTGTGCGTCAGAAACAGATATATTGATAGTAAGTCACAAATTGAGGTATAGGCAACCAATTAGCATAAAATAAATTAGAATAAATTTATGTAGTAAAATGTTGATTAATGTTCTCGGGACATTCTGATAGTGTTGCCACATTGTGCTTGTAAAGAGTCATAGTACAACATTTTGCCACTAACATTTACATCTCCAATGTAGCCCAGGATTCACATGTTGTACTGTGCTTACTATGGTTTTATATATATATATATATATATATATATATATATATATATAGAGAGAGAGAGAGAGAGAGAGAGAGAGAGAGAGAGAGAGAGGTATTTACAAATTAGGAAAAACTGAAAAGATCGAAGAAAAGTTATTGGACAATTCAGATTGAATGAAACATACACTTATTAAAGAAAAAAGGCCAGAAAATGATCAACTAAAGAATATATATGTATGTATTTATGTGTGTATGTATAAAAATGTTTTCAAAACAATTTTGTATGTAAAAAATCTGTACCGTATAAAATATAGTTGTATATATTATTTTCCTATTGCAATATTATTATTTTTGGCCCAGCTCTCCCTCTGCTCTATTGGAGGGGGGAGGGGGAGTATTTTTCCTTTCAGACGGCGCCCTGAGAGCCGCAGTCGTCTGGGCGAAGGAAGGACCACCGGAAGCAGGAGAAAGAATATTGGGAGGGGAGGGGGTGGAGGGGGCGGGCGTCTATAGTTAGGCCCCTACGACTGCGTCCAACTGCTCTTCCCCGCGGCATGCTGGGAAACTTCCCGCGTCGTCGAAGCTCGTAAAAGGGCCAGCTTGACGTGTTAATTAACCCGCGCGCCCTACGTCACCTCGACGGTAATACAGGACGCCCCAAGAAAAACACTACACGATAACTGTTTCAGCTCATTTAAGGACGTTCACGTGGCAAAAATGCATAATTTTATGTTTGCACTTCGTAGTGTTCGTTTTATAAACGTTACTTGTCACTACATTTTCAACTTGTAAAATTTTTAGCTCTAATACTCTTTCTATAAGGGCATGTCAAAATTGAAATTTACAAGTTACGGGAACATACAAATAAAAAAACCAAGTGACTAACTGGAATGAAATAATTTACACTAAAATTAGATATTACGGGCCGTGTGCTAAATTATCTACTTATTTACCACACAACCCCAATATTAACATTTTCAGTGGTCAAAGTAACCCCATATTAAGATTTCAATTAAAAAATAGACCAATGACACACCAGGAAATGAACTGTTTCATTCCAGTAAGTCACTTGGTTTTTGTTATTCCTATGTTCCTGTAACTTGCAAATTCTGTCTTTGACACGCCGCTATGGGAAAACTATGAGAGCTAAAAAATGTTTACGAGTGGAAAATGTAGTCGCAAGTAACGTCTATAAAACGAACACTATGTTGTTCAAATATAAAATTATTATTAATTTTTGCCACGTGAACACCCTTAAAACCACGCCCAGTAGTTTTACAATGTTTTTAATAAATTATTTTCAAATCAACATAAATTTTACATCGAATAAGCCCTACTTTTTTTGTCACAAATATATCAAACTTTATACGTAATTGTTTTGGTAGCAATAAATCTCTCATAGTTTTTCAAATTTTTGCACCCTAAATGCCACGAATTTTGTTATGAAAATAAGCCGAAATAAAGTGTGCATATATATATACATATATATGTATGTATGTATGTATGTATGCAAACGAACGGTACATTACTTTGAAAAATACCTAAATAGAATGGTACGTCGCGTCGTATGACTGTTCCTTATAGTCTTGAATGTTTTTGAGCATTCTGTTAAGGCCATGCCCGGTAGTTTTTTTCACGTTGGTGCAAAAAACTCAAAAAGTTTTCAACCAAATGGGTTGAAAAAAATTGAGAGCGTGTGAAGTCATACTATGCACAATTATATGTAGGCTTTTAAAAAGAATGAGTCGTTTGCCAGTAAAAAAAATATTTTGTGCCATTTTGGCTCATTTTCATGCTAAAATATGTGATACTTTGGGTGCAAGAATCTAAAAATCCATTGTGTTCATTGCAACGGAAAAATTCAGATAGAAACTTTGATGTATTAGTGACAAAATAATGTAGCGATTTTGTGATAGAGATATTAGTTCATTTTGGAAAAATTATTTTCGAAATCAC